>JAPKID020000332.1:0-19194 GCA_026931265.2 Tropidonophis doriae | reverse complement strand
AGGGAAGTAGGGCAGAGTGAGATCAGGCCAGGCCGGCCTGATTGAAGAAATGGGTCTTTAACCTCTGGCAGAACAGGGTTGATGGCTGGCTGGAAAATTACTAGATATTAAAATGCAGTCTATTCTCTGGGTCAGTTAAACAAAAGTAGCATTTCATAATGGAAAAACATGTCACCATTTGGAAAACCAAATATTGTATATCACAGCAGCGAGTATGATTTGCCTTATTCATCACAACACTCTCCTTTTATTCCTTTATACTCCTCATCTTTTTATTTCTTTGTTTCTTTTTCTTTTCTTTTTACAAAGCCTCTGCCCCTTTACATTCTAAGAAGATGAACTTCAAGAAAAAAATGAACCCTGAAGAGAAAAAAATAGAATCTGGTTAGCAAAGTAGCAAATATGACATCTTGGGAACTTCATGGATTTCCCCCCTCTAGGTTGTCAGAGGTTATGCTAGAAAAATGGGCCATGGTGGCACAGTTGTTAATATGCAGTATTGCAGGCTGACTCTACCTACTGCTAGGAGTTCAGTCCTCACCGGCTCAAGGTTGACTCAGCCTTCCATCCTTTCAAGGCTGGTAGACCCAGGCTGATAGGGGCAAGATGCTGACTCTGTAAACTGCTTTTAGAGGGCTGTAAAGCACAATGGAATGGTCTATGTGCTACTGCTATTGCTAAAAAGAAATGAAACCAAGGTAGCTAAGAAAGCATAACTGGATTCTAGTCTAGTCTACTTACTTAAAAGCTTACTTATGCATGAAACTCATGGCATGGAGTTCACAAACAACGCTTATTCAACGCTTATTCAACAGGAACCAAGTATTGTTCAGGCCTGCTGCAAGAACAATTGATCCTTTTCCTGGGAGTTCCCTTGGCCCAGAGGAAGAGGAAGAGGAAGGGAGGAAGGGAACTGGGTACTAGAACAAAACCGAAAAGGGGAAAGTGGGTATTAAAAGAAGTGGCTTGCTTAATGCCTCTATAAAAATTTCCCTGCCACCTAGCAACCCAATTCAAAATAGATCCTAGGAACAGAATAAATAAAAGTATTGAAATGGCTTAAAAATGAAGAATTGGTGATGATATAGATGCTCATTTAGGCTGAAATGCCGGGGATGGCCCTGTTCTCCCTTACAATTTGGAAATAGCAAGCTTTGATTTCACTTGCACTAGTCTAAGCTTAATTTATTTGCACATTGGCCTTTGTTATATTTTAATGTCAGTATTGTTGATGGTTTGCAAGTTCTTTTTCTACATTAGGTTTCATTGTGTTTTGAATTTGTGTGAATGTCCAGTTAGGCTGATAAATAATTAAGTTATTGTATGAATATAAGTTACTGATCAATATATTTTATTATAACTTTCTCCCTTATCCAACATATACATGTTCAAGTAATGTTTTTAAGGTGATTTTCTCTCTTGATTATACATGAAGAGTCTTATATATTTATCTGAAAAGAAATAAAAGGAAATGGTCTTGTAAAGAAAGTCTGGACAGAAAAATATGAAAGGCATCTGAAAAATCATAATCAATGTACACATTTTGTTTTCCAATTTTGTCAGCTAGAGTTCCACCTCCTAGTGAAACTAAATCTTGAAATGTCTTCCTCTTTTAATAAATGTGTATAAAGGATACATTTTTATTCGTACATCAGAGGTAGTATTCAGCAGGTTTTCACCAGTTCTGGAGAACTGGTAGCAGAAATTTTGAGTAGTTCAGAGAACTGATAAATATCATCTCGGACTGGCCCCACCCCCATGTATTCTCTGCCTCACGAGTCCCAACTCATCAGGAGGGTATGGAGATTTTGTAGTAACCTTCCCCTGGAGTAGGAAGGGAATGGAGTATCCTTCCCCTGCCATGACCACCAAGCCACGCCCACCAAACCATGCCACACCCACCAAGGCACGCACACAGAACCCATAGTAAAAAGCTTTGAATCCCACTACTGTCAGACATATGTATTTTAACACATATGTGAAATACACACATATAGAGCCAGAAAAGACAGATCCAGGACAAAAAACGCCAGTGAAGAAAAGACTATATTTATAAAATTATTGTATATACACAGATGTAATCCATCTTCTTGTACACCCACATATACACATTTGCAGTCATGAAGAGAAGGAAAAAAATGCAGAAATCTGGGCTGACAAAGCGTAAACCCACATATGCTTTATAGTAGTAAGTACAATTAAGAGACTCTTACTCCCCGGTAAGCATGTATAGATTACTGTTGTAAGGAGGGCAAAAATCAGAAGATATAAGGGGTGGTGGTGGAAATTAACACATGTTTTTGTGCTTGGCTGCAGGCACAAAAGCCAGCGTGGTGCAGTCATTAAAGGTTGGACTATAACTGTGCCCATCCTAAATGTTGCTATTTGTGGGAATCCAGCTGCAGCCTTGCTTGAATTACTCTTCATGGGGGAAATTGTCAGATTCATAAAGCTGAACTCCCAGGAAGTTATATTTTACATTTTCCCTTCCGCTGCTTCTGTATTACAGTTCATTGTGTGCCTGAGCTCTTTTGTTGGGTGCTTGCCTGGTGATCTGAACAAAATGCTGCTTAGGAAGCAATCATTTGTAACATCACTTGAGCGCAGCCTCTTTTTAAAAACTCGTGACTCTGTAATTCATGCTGGTAGAGGACTCCTGGAGGGCTGAGCTGTAATGGGGGCGGCCGTGTCATAAGAGCATCTTGACTTTTACCGCTTTTTCTTACCAGAATGTTCCCTTCACCACTTCCTCCATCAAAATGGTGCTATGAATGGGATCTCTTTTTGGCAGAGTGATTGCGCTTCAAATGTGTCCAATGACTGAAGGTTCCTGAATGGATTAAGAAATTATTGCATTTTTTTTTAAAGTAAAAGCAGTAAAAAAGTTTAATAAACAGCATAGGAAAGATGTAACAGAAAACGAAGGTAGACAAAGGCATGAATTTTGAATGTTAAACTAATTAACAGAAGAAAATGTATACACGTATGGGATAAACAAGCTTGATTTCAAAATTAATTATCACATTTTTAAAAAAAGAAAGGAAAAAGTATAAGAATAAAAAGCTGGGAAATTATATTGTAAACTGAACAATTCCTAAAAGTTGATCGTTATTGGTCAGGTTTTCTTCCCTGTCCTTCTAAATAAAAACAAATCTAATTCTAATTTTGATATTACTTATCAGCAATGTATTGCTGCTAATTAGGTGCAGTACTCTTCCAGTTGTATGTAGTCATTCTCTGAACATGTCTCGCACCCCAAATATACATAATTCTTGATTTATTAAAAATGATGCCAAAGAGTACACATATACCTTAAAGAAAATACAGCTTCTGAGTTTGTCTACTTTCAGATAAAGCAAAACCATTGATTACAAGTTTGGTTAGAAGCTTGGCTTGGAAATGGATTGGTGGGACCATAGTGTATTGTATTTCACTTAAACAAACAAACAAAAAATATCAAATGCACCTTTTCTACATAACAAAACAAGCAGAAGTTAGAAAAAGGCAATTTCGATGAAGAAATAAAATTTCTGCCACAATCTCTGATTGTGACCCAGGTCTACCCTCACAGACACACCTACTTTTGAGATGAGACGAGTCCCTTGGTTTGTATCACAGATTGCTACTGAACATTTCTGTGATACAATTCCTGAGAAACAACACAACTCCTTTCTGTACCTGTAAATTATTGCAAATTCAAGGAGGGCTAACGTTTTTCTTATTAGTTCCTAAGCTTCTTAAAGTTAAAACACCCTACGCAAAATTCTGATCAAGCCAACATTTTGCCTAGGTTGCCTTTATTCTTTAAAGGATGAAAGGCATTAAGCTTGAGGAAGAAACACTGGGTCTGTCAGAATGAAGAATTCTGTGTCATGGAAATGAAGCAACATGACTCTCTTCGTGGAGCTGAAGAGGCAAGGCTCATACTGGTCAACAAAGCCTTCGCCTGGCAATTCTGGCAGCTTTGGTGGGGGATTTACTGAGACTTTATTTTTAAAAAAGCACTTCCTTCAATGCCTTCTCAGTCCCATAACCTACAGGTGCGCGCAATGCTCCAACGAGCAGCTGGAGCATCAAAGGGGCATCACGGGCAGTAAGTATGCATGCGTGCATGCTGCATGCGTTTGTGTGATGGACGCCCGGCCCTGTGGCACCGTACCAGTTGCAACAGGATTCTGAATCCACTACTGAGATATTCCAAAATATGTCCTGCATGGCAGTGGAAGCTTGGAGGCACTTTGATGGCTTCTAGACACTTCTAGCAACACCAGGGCATGATCCTTTCCATGACACAGTCCAATTAAATCATCCTACTCGGCTCCCTTTGGCTTTAATGTACTGTCCTATTTTACTGTCTTTGCTTTTTTTTCCTTTTCTTTTCCAGGATCTGAATAGTGATTGCTTTGTGTACAGTCTGCTGAACAAAGTGATGCTGTTCCCTTCAATTCCCATAGCACCCCTTTTGTGAAAAAGCTTTGATATCTGAGTAATTCATTACCATAGCAAAGTTGTTTTCATGGCAAAGAGGCTAAAAATAGAGTCATTCAAACTGTCAGGCAAAGTCCTTGTGGCGAAAAATACGGTTATGTAACAAAGCTAGGAAAATGTTTACATTAATGTGGCACTTAATCAGAAGTCATGTCTGCAGGAGGTTCAAAAGAGTCAAGATGGCAGCTACAATTGTTCAAGATGATGGCTGCATGACTCATGCAAGAAAGGGGCAAAGCTTCAATTATGTAGTCATGGCTGCAATTTTTTAATTTTCTGGCATTCCCTGTAGATGCCAGAGTGCCTCAGTGATTATAACATTATTCACCATCACCATCAGAGACAATAATGCTAAATACTGTATAATGTGATATATTACAAAAGGAGACAATTATAAAGTACTATAAAAATAGATTAAACGACCATTTTGATAATAATTTGGACAAAGGGCAAATTTAATGATTGTTTGGGAAACCATTATAATGTTCAAGAGGGGTTACTTTATATAATGTAACTGTTTAGAGAGGAAGAAATCTCAGGAAAACATGCAAAAGATACTAGATGAAGTTAGAAATAAAAAAAACTAAATTGCAAAAGACATAAATGGTTCTAAAATCTTACATGGGATTAACCTGTTATGCCAGCAATTGCCTCTCTTAACAGTCCAAGAAATAGAAACTTAACTGAATGATGCAAAACAGAGGCATTTTGAATTTGCAAATAAACCAGGAAGATGGGTGGCACACAAATTGAGAAAAGGAAGAGGAAAAAAAATGAAAACCCCAAAAGGTGATATGATAATAACTGACCTCATTAAAAAGTCTTTTTATAATTTTGTTCCAATCTTTATAAGAAACAAGAACTAAATAGAAAAAAAAGATGATTATTTACCAAAACAACCTTTGTTTATGTTTTCATAAGCACAGAGAAAATTTATGCATGAACCAGTAATACCTGGAAATAAGGAGAAATTTTCTGACAGTGAGAGCAATCAACCCATGGAACAGAAGTTGTCTTCAGAAGTTGTGGGAGCTTCATCACTGGAAGATTTGAAGAAGAAACTGGACTGCCATCTGTCAGAAGTGGTGTAGGGGGGTTGGACTACATGACCTACAAGGTCCCTTCCAACTCTGTTAATCTGTATCTGTACCCCTTGAAATATCAGAAGCTAATAAAACATGAAAACTGACAAAGTTCTGGGTCCCGATGTTTTCATAAGTCAATACTATAAATGTTTTGAGGACCAATTCTACAGTTTTAGATTTTCTATGGTTTTGATTGAGTTTTGATTTTGATTTTATTTGATTTTTATACCGCAACCATCTCCCAGAAGGGACTCGGGGCGGTGCACAGGAAGTTAAAATGCAAACATACAGACATATAGATAAATACAACTACAAATATTAAAATATGATTAAATTTGAAGCTAACCTGTGCTAAAAATACAACTAAAATAATAAAAATTACCAAAGATTAAAATCATTTAAAACTCAGTTTGCAAGAATGATCTTGGGATCTAGGCTAGGCTGGTTAGGTGAAAGAAATGGGTCTTAAGAAGTTGGCGGAAGAGGCAGAGGTCCATGGTGGTCCGAAGTTGGGGGGGGTAGGTTGTTCCAGAGGGCTGGGCCCGCCACAGAGAAGGCCCTTCCCCTGGGGGTTGCTAACCGGCATTGCCCGGCAGATGGCACCCGGAGAAGGCCCTCTCTATGGGAGCGGATCGGCCGAAGGGATGTATGTGGTAGGAGGCGGTCCCGCAAATAACTAGGCCCCATGCCATGGAGCGTTTTAAAGATGGTTACCAGCACCTTGAAGCCCACCCGGAAAGCTACAGGTAGCCAGTGCAACTCACGCAGATGTTACATGGGAATGCCGTGAGGCTCCCAAGATCCCCCGCACGGCCGCTTTCTGAACCAACTGCAAACTCCGGGTGCACCTCAAGGGGAGCCCCATGTAGAGAGCATTTCAAATGTACATTGCTGTTTATCATAGACAATACAATTGGAAAATTAGTAAATACACAGGGATGATCATTTTAACTATTTAATCATTTTTGAAGGTTTGATTTAAGTTTAAATCAAATTATATTTTTTTGTTTTGGTTCAGGTGCAAAGCTTGTTTTCAAACCACTGAAGAGTATGAGTAATCTCTAAAATTTTGTATGAAAATCCTTGATTGAAGTTGTTTTGGGATTGCAACCTATTTTGGAACTGCAATTCTGATTAAATTATAGTCCCTCTAAATGCTGTGAGGATCTATAGTTTGATTTAAACAGAACTGACTAGACCTGTGGATTTTGATATACTTCAACAGACTATGGAAGGCATAGAATCAAGATCATTTTTCTCCCCAATTCAATCATGTCCGCTTCTCAGAGACTGCCTAGAGGAGTCCATGAAGTTTTCTTCACAAGATTTTCAGGAATATTTTGCCACTGATGACTTCTTAGGGCTGAGAGAAAGTGACTACTCTAGACTGCCCAGCTGACAGTAGAGTAATGATACCAGATTTCTTGTGAAAATTAGCAGTAGCAATTCATATTTGGGAAGATTTTGTAGATGAAAATGTGCTAATCTTTTACACTAGAATATTTTTAATGTAAATTTTTTATTAAGTATTACAGTAATACAGATCAATACTAACACAAACTACAAAAATGAAAAATACAATGCAGAGAAAAAAGAAAAAATAGAAAAAAATAAGAATATAGTAAAGAAAGAACAATTTTTTTTCAAAAATAAAAAACTGCATTCCAATGCTAAGTTTTACCAAGTAAGTTTGAGACTGATCCGAAAGTAGATTTAAAAATAACAGGCTGCAAGAAAATGTTACACTGGATGTACAAGTAAAACTAATTGATGTTTTAATAATTAAAAGACAAATGGCAAACTAAAATAATGACTTCAATAACTTTCTGATATTCAGTTTATAAAAGTATTAAATTAAATTAATTTAATACCTGATGGGTTTTGTGAGAAGCTACAAAGAAAAAATGAAAGCAAGTTCTAGGACATTATTTGAAGGATTAAAATTGTTAAAAAATAAAAGGAAGCAATATACAGTGGATTTATTTGATCATAAATAAGAGATTTGTTATTTCTAGTAACAATTAATGGAATTTTGCAGGACTAAATGAAGAGGTTTTTTCAAAATCTAGGACATTATTTGAAGGAATTGAAGATTAAGATTATTAAAGAGAAGAAATAAGAAGTGAGATATTTGATCAAGATTAAAACAGATGTTATTATTTCAAATATTTCTTAATGGACTTCTGATCATGAATGATGAAGTTTTAAGGATCTGCTTATAGATAAGAGATGCTATATGGCAGGGGTCAACCTTTTTATACCTACCACTCACTTTTATATCTCTGTTATTAGTAGTAAAATTTTCTAACTGCCCACTGGTTCTACAGTAATGGTAATTTATAAGGTACGGAAGTCAATTAAATTAAAAAAAGGAAAGTACTTCACTATCGGGCAAAACCCCTACCGCCCACCATGAAAGCTGGAACGCCCAATAGTGGGCGGTAGGGACCAGGTTGACTACCACTGATATATGGGATGAAGAGTTTGTTGTATTTTAAGATGATAAATTGTTAAAATTGTAATTGTTTATTCTTGCTGTGACGAAAGGGGAAGCACTAGAAAGTGTCAAAAATGTTTTAAAAATAACTTACTTCAACAACAATAGATGTGTTTTGGGGAAGAGAGTGAATTAGATGAGAGAGTTGCCTTCATTTATTTTTGAGAGTGCTGAGTTTGTTACAGCAAAATAATATCCCTATGGTATTTTAAAGACTAAAGAACGTATTATAGGATACCTGTGTTCCACAAAACCAAATTAGTCTTTAAGATTGTACTTTATTTTCCTACAATAAGCTAAAACATCTCTTCTTTTTAATATTAATTTATAGTCTAAGCCTTTGTAAGGCATAATCTGTGCCACTATGACTCAAATATATAACAAAAGGGGTGAATGGGTGAATTTGTTGTAAATACCTTGCTTCGTGTCCAAATTCCAATGGACATGTTGCATCTGAGTCCCCAAATCAGCATTAATTATTTACTAATTAGTGAGGGAAAATATTGTAAAAGATTAATGAAGCTGTACTTTTTGTACTAGAATTTCATGTTGCTGGGCAACAGGCCTGACAGTTGGAGCTACTGAGGTAAAAAGATGCCTTTATAATTTTCTGCTATCAGGCCCCATGTCTGTAGGCCTCAGTGACTTTTGGAGAAAAGATTGTGTGTGTAGCACAAAAGAAATTTGGAAGGCCGATGAACAAATAAGCTAGAGAACAAAGAGTTTTGCCACAGGCTATGAATCTTGCAGAGTTTTGGAATCTTTCCAAAGTTTTGAAGAAGAGAACTGAAGGGGTGCAAACAATGTTTCTGGTAGATAAAAGCTTTCAATGCTTATTAGGCATGATTTTTTTAATTAATGCACTGATATTCTGTCTTCTCTTCAGAGCAAATGTATATTTCCACATATTTTATCCACACTAAAATATTTGTAGCAATGATCTTATTATTGTATACTACTAGTGTTGTGATGGAATTGGATGGCCTAAGTCAATCAATCAATCAATCAATCATCAATAAAATAAAATAAAATGTATGAAATAGGTTAAGAAAAAGTGAGGAACTAGCTCAAACCCACTCAATGCTCACACTCACCCGATGAATTCTGGGCTAAAGATGGACTTGAACATATGTCCAAATTTAACATCTTCATTAGTCTACTATATTATACTTCTTAATATCATGGCAGATGGCAGCACTGTATAGACCTTAGCTGATCTCAACAAAGCTAACCAGAATTGGATGTAGTTTGTATTTGGACTGGAAATCATCATGAGAGAATATTGACTTTTTCCTAGAAAGTGGAAATGGCAAATTTCTTCAATATTGCTACCAACCCATAGCTATGACTTTGGTGAAGCTGAAAACTGCACAAGAAATAGTTATAACAATGCATATAAAATGTGCTTCAAGACCAGGAAAAAAAAATTAATGAGGAAATTCAGACTAGCTCCACTTAAGTCACTAGGTATAAGAAGGACAGGATGGAAGAAAAAAAATGCAACCAGGCAGTTCCAGTTAAACCTGTTGCATCAGTTTCTTGAACTGGACATTTTGAACAGCTGACAACCACGGAGATAAGAGGGAGCTGGGCTAGATATCAGATTCTTACATGGAAAAACTTTAAGAAATCTTCAACTTAAAGGTTCATCCAGTCTATTCCCAATTTACTAGCATGTCATCATTTCTCTACCTCCTTATGATGATGGTGATAAGTTGTATTTAATCAACACATACATATTTCTCTAATGATATAATTCTAGACAGCACTTTAAACAGGGTATATGTGCCTTTTCACAGTGGTTCCAGAAAAACCAGTGTGTAGAAAGAAAGGAGTGGCAAAAAGAACACTTGTATTGGGAGCAAAGATTTGAAATATGCCATTCAGAACCACAAAACATTGTGGCTGAAAGCTGGAGAGTGAATGGGTCAATGAAAAGCATTTGAAGTGGGATTTCTGCTAAAAAAAATTAGGTGGAGGAGGAAACTATGACATCCCATTGTAGATCTGCAGGATTAGTATATACAAAAAAATAGAAACTTTACATCATTCAAATTGAACGGTATCACACTTAAGACCTTGGTTTTCTGAATCTATAGGTATCAGAAATGAAGCATGCCATGATTCTCAAAAAGACTTCATGAGAAAGAGTATTGTTTGAAATCCTGCCCATTTCAAAGCTAGGCTGTACCCTGGTTTCTCCTATCCTTATTTCTATTTTAGACTCTTTTATGTACTATACATTTATTTTATCTGAGTATAACAAGCACGAACTTAGTTGGATTCTGGATGCTGATTGGTCACTCTGTATGGAAGATGTTTGTTTCCTAATGAAATCTTATGTGATTCCCAGTCATGTTCTGGTACGTTCTTTGCTGATTCCAGGGAGGTTCTTTTTGGAATCCAAAAGGGGTCATAGGAATAACAGTAGAAATGAGAAAAAGTAATAGGACCAAAGCCAACTTGCAGAATTCTGGAACTGATTTAATTCTGTTTTACTCACCAGATGATTGGACCTTGGATTACTGCACAGCCAAGACACTGCATCAGGGACACTGCCTTACTTTTCCCCAATAAGAGAAAATAGTTGGGAGATCAAGTAGCTTTGTTCTTAGGGTTCTTACCTAGGTTTAGAAAGGTTTTTCATGATTGGTAATGTACCTGTACTGAAGTTACTCTCTGAAATCATTGTGAAGGCATCCTCAACTTACAATTGATCACTTAGCAACCGTTCTGTCATGGCCTCATTGAAGTCTGGTTCGGAAGAGGAGGAGTTGGAATTGTCACCATCTGACAGGGATGGCACATCATCCTTGACATGTTTGGAGAGGCCAAGGGCTGAGAACGATACTGTCCCAGGCCTCTCAGTCATTGGGGAAGGTGGTTGACCAGATGGAGAGCTGCCTGTCAGCACCTGACACAGGGGAGGGTTGGCTGCTGACAGGCAGTGGTGCTCATAGGCAACAGATCTCTTCTGATGAGGTACAGTTGCCTATGCCATTTGATCCAAGAGCAAGGAGAACAAGAGTGCAGGCAAGCCCAGAGAAGGACTGCAAGGCTACACAGGAGAAGGTTGCCTCCTCACAAGGAACACTTTGAGTGGAGAAACTTAAGGAGAAGCTGTAGGGACTTAATCTTTGCCAGGAACAATTGTTTGCTTTGGTTTGCAGTCCTCCAGTCTTGCCTTGCTTGGAAGATTGCTCTTTGCCTTTTGTTTTAGCTAGCCCATCTGTGGACTGCTTTTGGCCTTTGCTTCACTGTGCCTTTGGAACTGCTTCTTGTCTTGGATGTTTTCTTTGTCCTGAAGACTGCCATTGCCTTGTGCCTGGACTCTGCTTTGTAGACTGGAATTGGAACCCTGGACCTTGTCCTCTGTGAGCATGCTCCTACTCTGTGGACTTTATTTGCACTATAAGGGTTGCTGTTTGTGATGGCTGCCTTTAGGGTAGCAGGGGGGGGGACCTTACTGGTTGTTGGACGGCTGTTTGCTGGAACATTTGTTGAGAGAAATAAAGGAGTCTCTAGTGACCTGACTTGCTTTGATCACCTGGGTCAATAACATGTTCAAAGTTCTGACAGATTTCCACTCTCCCTACCAAAATCAGTTCTCAGGACCAGGTTCCAAGGTTTTAAGGGCTCCCTCTACCCCCTGTGGTCACATTAGTACATTTTGGGCGCTCACCAACCAGCCCACATTTATGGCTGTTTGCATGTCCCACAATCACATGACTATGATTTACCATGATTTTGCCAAAATCCAACATTTACTTCTGGTAAAAACATTGGTAGTGAACAATGTGTTCACTTAATAACTGGTGGTTTGCTTAATGACCACTCCAAAAAAATGCATAAAATTGGTTGGGTCACATGGATGACTTGTTTTATGACTGTTATGAGCGGAACGACCTGTACTGATCATGTGCCGGTATGGAAAAATGACAGCAGGAGGAGTTTAAGCTGAATATGGATAGAAACAACTGCAGACACAATCAAATTGCAGCATTAAAGGCAAACTACTCATTGAACTAGCAGAGAGCTATACTGACATAAAATGTGCGGTCTTATTGGCAGAACCTATTACGGCCTATTAACAAGACCAGTAAGCAATACTGTCCCTACAGTATTAATGTTGGATGAGTTAAAGTGATTGGTGGATTGCCTAACTCTGAACTGTTGGCAGGAAAAGCAACAAGGTACTTAGTATCTAGGTAGAATTAGATCACCCTTTCTTCAAAGATGATGCAGTTGCAATATTCTTACAATAAGCCATAGAATCAATGAGTTGGAAGACATCTCAGAAGTCATGTAGACCAGGGATCCCCAATCGCCGCTCCATGGACTGACAGCAGGCCGTGGCATGCCAGCAAGCAGGTCATGCAAACAAGCCAAGTCCCATCCATGGGATGCAGGCAGCATGCAAAACCACGCCATCTCCACTCTACGGAAATACCTTTCTCCACAGAACCAGTCCCTGGTGCCCAAAAAATTGGGGTCCATTGAGCTAGTGGTCCATAGTTCCATCTGGTGCAGGATCTGCTAAAGCAATGAGCAGGAGGTAGAATTTATGAGTTCTAGAAACCCTTGCAATTAAAAAAAACTATGATCTTTATATTTTTGCTTGTCATCTACATAATTTTTAACACATACACACACATTCCACATATCTTTTAGACTTAAAAAAAATAAAAACCATAATTAACTTTTTAAATAGTTAATTACAGTACATACAGCTTTATAATTTTACAGGGTTCTTTTGCCTGTTTATTTTTACCTGAAAGAAAGAATACATGATTTAATTCTAAGACTAAAATTCTTTTGGGAGAGTAGAGTTGTTTCTCACATACAGCAAAAAGGAGTGAAGGCTTTGGTAACATCTTAACATCTAAAAATTTATAAAAGACTTTCTTTCTAAGGCCCAAAGTTTAGCTTTGAGAATCGGAGGGGACAGCACAACTGTACATGTTTCAGGGCTAAACAATTTGCCCAGTGGAAACTATGAATTCTTTTTCTGCTTGTTCTGAGTCATAACCCCATAATTTCTATATATCATAATATTTTCCTATTGCTATAGTGACTGACTGGTAAAAAAGGAAAGAAGAATTAAACCAAAGTTTCAGTGAGCCCAGATTGCTTATTCCCTAAGGCTGGATCCTGGCCCATTACAATTTCTGTTTACACTGAAGTACATTTCTCAATCTTTTAATGTATTATCTCTCCCATCAACTTCCACAATGATGCAATTTAGTTAAGAGTACAAGTTTAATTTGAATTAGTTTGAGCATTTCAATGGAATCTTGCTAATTTTCTGGAACAAAAATTGCAGTACATGTTTGCCAGAACTAGCTTTGTCATCTCTCCAATTTTTAAAAAATATTATCTACTTTAAACTAAGAAATTAAGTTGTTTAAAGGCAATAGTTAATATTGCTTTATACCTGAGCGTTCTGCGCTCATGGTATAAAGGTGTGGTACACAGTAGAGTAAATCTAAACTACACAGCTGAATATACTAACATGAGAAAATATTGATAGTTTCAATGGCAACTTTAAACTACCTGTTCATATTGCACCACCCATGTATATGTCTTTCTGGCTTGATTCTGAGAAAGTATCATTCTGAGAATGTTACAAAGAATATTCATTTTGATCTAATGTCTAAATTAGTTCCTTGGGTGAGCAACCTACCTTCAGGGACAAGGTGTGAGGAAAATGCTCTTCAGGGATATGTAATTGCTGGACCTGAGCTGGAAGAGATAAATGTGGTAAGGAGGAAATACACCTTTGGGCCAGTGGTGGGATTCAATTTTTTTTACTACTGGTTCTGTGGGTGTGGCCTTGTGGGCGTGGCATGGCTTTATGTGTATGGCAGGGGAAGAATACTGCAAAATCTCCATTCCCTCTCCACTACACTAAATTGCTTTCAAGCTCCTTCTCCTGTTCAGCGCAACAAAAGAAGATCAGCTGGAAGGCAGTGGGGGTGGGGCCAGCCTATTTGCCGGTTCTCTGAACTACTCAAAATTTCCACTATCAATTTTTCAGAACCTGTCAGAACTGGCTGAATACCACCTCTTATTTAGGCCTGAGGCTTGAAATATGATGTACAAAATAGAAGTAAAATGAAAAATGATCACAAAATTAGAAAAGGCTAAATAAGGATCCTTTATAAGATTTGTAAGACAATCTCTTTCCAGAAGTCCCTTAAAACCTGGTAATGTCAACAGGCTTGGGTTTCATGGGAATTGGGATTTAATGAGGTGGCTATATCATGTGTAACATCTAAATGTTCTCCCAAGCCCTTCTGATTCTTTAAAAAAATAGTAAGTTTTATAGAGTTTTATTTTTTTTATAAACTGCCCAGATGTTTCTGAGGTGGATGACATATAAATATGAGAAATAAATAATTTTTAATAAAATCACATAAATTTTATTAAACTTTGAATAAACGTTTATTAAATTGCTATAATATATTAAATGGATTTAATGTGTATATTTACATACTACTTTTATAAACAAATTGTTTGTAATATTGGTGAGAACCATTAAGTTTTGGTTATTTGGTTAAGAGCCATGGGTGGTGCAGTTTAAGTGCAGTATTGCAGGCTAATTCTGCCGACTGCCAGAAGGTCGATCCTGACTGGCTCAAGGTTGACTCAGCCTTCCATCCTTCCGAGGTGAATAAAATGAGGAGCCAGATTGTTGGGGGCAATATGGCTGACTCCGTAAACTGCTTAGAGGGGGCTATAAAGCACTATAGAGCAGTGTGTAAGAGCTATTGCTAATCATAATTAAGTTATGTTGAAGTTAATGTGTCTTAAATTAATTATGATGACTAGTTATGTTACTAATTAATTTGATGGTGCTTTTAATTAGTAATTTAATTGGATGGTATTCCATAAAAAGAATAAGAATCTAGAAATATAATGTTAAACAAAACCTATCTCTGGATCTCCATTTACATAGATTGAATAAAAGTTGTTTTTCAGCAATTGTATCTCAAGGCCAAAAATAATTAGTTATTACTAAACTGAGAAGGAATTCTGCATTTCAATTCTAAATATAGAACCATTTCTTGAAATATGAAACAAGTAGCAAGCCTAATATTCTGCTAGAGACATTATTATATTATTGCAAGCTCTTGTTATGTTTTTTTCAGACTTTTTTGAATATTTTCTGAATTGTCTAAGTGAGGGGGGAACTTAAGAAACTTATGATACTTTTGATAATAATCAATTTTATTATATCACTATACTACATGGATCAAACCATTTCATCAGATGATTGGAGTAAATTTTTATGAAGTTGAAGGATAAAAAGAAATAAAATAGATGTTCATGATTGTTTTCAACGTATTATTAGAGAAAAATTGACCTGTGGCATTGATATAATGTAAATTTTCTAAAGTCACTCGTTGAACTGGGTGGCTACAGAAATTAAATAGATAACAATAATAAAAATAAAATAGAGTATCCTTTACCACCTGCTCTCCTCATCATGAAGCCCATACCTTCGGGAATGAGAAAAAGGTTAGCATCCAGAGATCTTGGCTCTCCAAAAACTATTATTGCCAGCTGAGGATTATGGCACAGACCTCAGAATTCTTACCAAGAACCTGTTATTATACACATAATTTTTGCCTTTGGGAGTGGGAAAAAAAGGAGGCAGAAATGATGCACTGCAAGATCAAGGCAAGCACACTATAACAAGAGATCTCCTTGATCTTGTTCATGGCAGTTCGAGCCAGAGTGTTCATTGAGCATCTCTGTGCAGGTGTTCACAGAATCATTATGAAATCTTTTTTTTTCAATACAAGAGCTATAGGGAAGTTGCTTCTCATGTTTGACTTCAATTGTTCAAAGCTCATTTTGAGGGGGAGAAATGCTCATATCTGCTGATTTCATATTAAGCTAGCATTCCTCCTTAGCCTTTTGATCTCACAGCTGTTCTCTGTGTTTTTTCCTCTCTTCTTGGCAGTTAAACCACTATTCTGTAGGATATAATGCACACTATCCTGATGTAGCTGGCTATTTGCCAATGCATATTTGTAATTCTTCTGTTCATAATTTTCCAAAATCCATTTTAGGAGATCTTTGCACGGTCCTTTTGAACTCCTGTTTGCAAATGATTATGACATTACATTACTATAACATTAATGAATATGATATTTTCAGTAAACGTCCTAATTTGTTTAAGCAGGGAGAAGCATAAGGTAGATGTGTTTCGGCTTCTCAGTTCCACCTAATTATATTGTTTTCTGTAAGTTCACATTCTACAGTATGACAATTGCAAATGGTGATTCATACAGTATGAGTTCTTTGTAATCCTAAGACTTTGCTTGATTTGTCATTTTTGGGTGGAAGCCAAATAAAATTTAAAATAGCAGAACTCTGGGGAAAAATAAAGGCCATTCACAAAAATCTTTTAATAAATAACCTCTTTGGTGACCAGAGCTAGAAATTTTTTAATGTTGATCTCCTCTGTTTGCCTGAAATAAAGTTGACACTTATTAAGCTGATAATTTATATTTACAATCTTTTAGCATGTTGGGTTGTTTTTTGTTTTGCTAAGTATATAATAAAGCTAAAAGAAACCAGATACATCCTACTATAGAGCAGGGGAATTAGATGCACTGCAGTTGGATCTGGATAGAGTGCCTGAGCTTCAGATCATAATCAACATTTCTTATTTTGCATTTCATTAAGGCTAAATTATTAGTGGTATGGGAGTGTGAGGAGGCTATTTTCAATCAATCAGATCTAATAAAATATGTTTATGCATGTGGTATCCTAACACAAGCAAATTATTTACATGATCAGATAGCATAATAAATAAATACATGCAATCAATTGTCATCTTTTTAAAAAAGAAGAGATGTGTGGGGACACTGGATTCTATTATTTGGTTATTTTTAAATTATTTTTCCAGAATTATAAAGTAAATTTAGAATAACAGTGACCTTAATAATCATTTGAGATACATAGAGTGATTTCCATGAGGCCTGTAACAGAAGTAACAGAAATGAATACAGAATTTACCACCTCTCCAAATCCCAAATACAGCACGATATAGGTCTACATAGAAGAACTATGTATCTAGTCCAGTGGTTGGTTGCCAATTTCTTTTACTCCCGGTTCAAGCGCATGTGCACAATGCTGTCCAGATGGGTGGAAAGAGCCTTCTGCCACCACTACTAGCGGTTCGCGCGATCTGGGCCAAACCGGGAGCAACCCACCTCTGATCTAACCGTTTCCATTGTGCATCACTGTGCTGTGCTTGCAAATTTCATTGACACTACAGTCTGACTTTCAGATAAATAATATCATACATTAATTAATAAATGAGCAAATAAAATTTGCTTCCAAAATATGCTCCACAATGGTCCTCTGAAAAAGGACAATATTCGCATTTTCAGGAAGGCTATCGCCAAGGGAACAGCTTAGTGCCTGGAAGATGTGAATTTAGCTTCCCCATTGACTTTGCTTGTCAGATGGTTCCAAAAGATGATCACATGACTCCAGAACACTGTAACCATCATAAATATGAGTCAGTTGCCAAGCGTCTGAATTTTGATCATGTGTCCATTGGAAAGTTGCAATGGATGTTGTAAAAAACGGCCATAAGATACTTTTCAATACTGTTGTAACTTAAACAATCAGTAAACAAACTGTTGTAAGTCAATGACTACCTGTATCCAGGTTTTTCCCTATGACCTAAGTAGAAGTGGAAGGTTGAGTGTGTGTGTGTGTATGTATGTGTGTGCATGCACACACATACAGGAAGAAGGACTGTTACATATGTTCTCTGTCTTAAATAATAATATTCATTTATTTAATAATAAAAATAATAAAGGCAGGATAAAAAATAATGTAATGTTGTAGCCTAGCCTATTCTAATGCTTTGGAGATTTGGGTGACTTCTATTTCTGATTCAATTTTAGAACAAATAAGGGACACATCACTGATCCAAATTAGGAATCAAACATGGAAGACTGACTAAAAATGTTCCAGTTCTTGCTCAATAGGATAATATGTAATTCAAGTCCCAAAATTAGAAGACAAGTTAGGATACACTTCCATTACTAAGGTTCCTTATATATTCTGGTATTGCCAAAAGCAATGTGATGTATTTCAATATTATTAATCCAATGTTTTCAGATAAATTTGAAGGAATATTCAGATTTTTAAAAAAGTGTTGGATCAGAAAACTACATACAGCTGAAGCTTTCTGTGTTGAGGTTGACACAGCAGTCTCTGCTGCCGAAACAAGCTGCTGTTTAATTCACAAGTGGCAGACAGCTCTGGGACTAACATCAAACAAAGTTCTGGCTTTGTGTGCTTATTATTTCTTTGGATCTTGGCCAGATTCAAAGGATAGTCCAGCCATTATTGCACGTTAACTAGTTTGACTGCGTGAACAAAAGAGAGACTGGAATACATGACAGAGTTAACTAATCCACATTAATTCATCTTGCAAATGCACCTTAATTTGTGGAGCATTGATGGTAATCCATGTTTATAATTGCAAAGGTAGGAGAATATAAAAAGATGCTATGCTTTGTGAAATTGTTAATCATGAATACATAAATCCTTAAGGGAGGATATTTTGAACCAACACATCATGAAAGATGACATTCAAGCAGAGAAGGAATATTGTTTTAAATATGCAACCAGGTACAAATACTACTTTTTTTTAGAATTTGAGGCCCATATGAGGAAAAGTGCCTGCTCAGTTTGTAAAAGTAGTGACATAGTATTTCATTTTTTCCATGACACCATCCTCCAAAATGTTAGTTAGATTTAGTGTTTGTTCCAAACCCAGAAACAGATGAATCCATGCATACATCCAGGTAGTTCTGGAATGGAAATCTAAAAGAGAAGTTCAGTATCTAAAGCAGGGGTCCGCAACTTTTTTGCACCAGGGAATTTTTAAAAAAATTCTGCGGACCGACTGGCCTAGAGGGGGGGGGGGACAGGCGGCGCATGTGCACGCAGGAGGAGTCGGCTCACTTGGCCCTCTAGGGCAGTGGTGGGCAAACTTATTAGTCAATAGAGCCAAATATCAACAGTACCACTACTGAAATTTCTTTTGAGAGCCAAAAGGTGTGGCCTGTTTTGTGGGAGTGGCTCAGT
>JAPKID020000331.1:0-19203 GCA_026931265.2 Tropidonophis doriae | reverse complement strand
AAAACTAATAAAAAGACTCCAGTAACTTAATATAAGGGAGATGTGGCTCAGTGGTTAAGACACTGAGCTTGTTTGAATCCCTAACTTCATGTAATGGAGTGAGCTTCTGCCAACCTAGCAGTTTTAAAGCATGTAAAAATACAATAGGAAAATAGGAAACACCTTTGGTGGGAAGGTAACAGCGTTCAGTCATGCCAACTACAAGGAAGTGAACCAGGATAGCACAAGGCCTTCCACTCCCATCCCTTGAAGCCACTCCAAAAGAATACCATGGTCAATGGTATTAAAAGCTGCCAAGAGGTCAAGTAGAGCAAGGATAGATGCACTATCCCATCCCGCTCCTGCCAGTGATCATCCAAAAGTGTCAGCAGAGCTGTTTCTCTCCCAAACCCAAGCCTGAATCCTAATAGGTAGTAGTCAAGGTAACCCATTTCATCCAGAAACCTCTGGAGCTGCTGCACAACCACCTTCTCAACAACCTTCCCCAAAAAGGGGAGATTGGAAACAGGTCAGAAATTATCCAACTGGGTGGAGTCCAGAGATGGCTTTTTAAGAAGACCACAGCCTCCTTAAAGTGCTGGGGCACTGCCCCCTCCTGTAGGGAAGCATTAATTACTGCCAGAGTCCATCCACCTGTTACTTCCTGGGAAGCTGTCACAAGCCAGGAGGGGCATGAATTTAAGACACAGGTGCTTGCGTGCATACTCCCTGAGATTCTGTGAAATCAACAGAGTCAAATTGTTCTCAGATAACAGGGCAAGAAGCTGCCTCAGGGGCTTCTGCCAGACCAGCAACCCTGCTGGCACCTAATTGGGAATGAAGTCGAGCGATTTTGTCTTCCAGAAAATCTGCAAATTCCTCAGTGCGTCCCTTCAGGTGGACTTCAATCTCTTCCTTCACCAGAAGGAGGAGGAAGCTCACCTTAAAGAGGGTCGCTGGGCGTTTATCTGCAGACTCAGTTAATGTGGAGAAGTGTTTACATTTCGCTGCATGAATCGCCATGAAGTAGACCTTAATAGCAGCTCTTGTGCGTGTTTGATCAAGTTAATCCCTTGTTTTCCTCTAGTGGCACTCTAGACGTCTCATGAGTTTCATCCCTCTCAGTTCCTCTGTATATCATGAGGCACAGAGAGGTCTGTGGGTGAGGAGAGGTCGCATGGGTGCAATCCCATCCATAGCCTCAGTCACCTTCCTATTCCAAACAATGATTAAGAGCTTGGCAGGGCTGCATAGTAGATCTGTAGTTATAACCACCAGCTCCTTCTGGAACCCATCTGGGTCCATTAGTTGACCAGGACAGACCAATCTAATAGGCCCTGTCTCCCTGCAAGGGGGGGGGGTACAGCTCTTAAGAGACTCATTGCCAACAGACTGTGATCTGATCATGATAAGGGGACCAAAGACAGAACTACCAATTCCAGGTCAAATAGGCACTACTCCGACAAGAACACCAAATTGAATGTGTGGCCCTGGATGACCTGGGACAGGCCCGTGAAAGTCATGGTTTCTATGAAATCTTGGGCTACCTCCGCCCCCAACCCCAGAACCCAAGTGATGCCAGGTTGAAATCCCCCAGGACTATGAGCCTGTGGAATTCCACAACTAGCCCGGCGGTAAGGTCCAAGAACCCAGGTAGGGAAGCTGCCATGCTGCTGGGGGCTGGTACCTGATCCCTTGAGCCCAACCTAAGAAAAAGGGTCTCACAGCTGAACACTTGTGGAACAGTGCCCCTGGATGTTACTAGCGATTCTCTTATAACAACAGCCAGACCCTTCCCCAGCCCTGAGATCTAGACTGGTACCATGCTCAATAACCCACTGAATACATTTCTATGAGGGACACACCTCCCTCTGGGCCCTGACAGGTCTCGGTGATACAGGCCAGATCAGTCTTCTCTTCAAGGATCAAATGGCAATGGCTAGCCTTATTGCAGGCTGATCTGACATTTTAAAGCAGCAACCCAAGACCAGGGCCACCACAGATCTGCTGACTAGGTAAATGAGGTGAGTGCAAGGGGGCAGAACACAAGACAACGATTCCCGTTGTGAGATGTAAAATTGAAAAATCCTCACAATGGTTTACAATTCAAAGGTTTATTTAAGAAAAATGAAAAAGCGGTTGCAAGCACAGCCTCTTCCCAAGTTGGATTGAGAACAAGGAGAGTAAAAACTATACTCAAGCTCTACATTTTATACTTTCTACACAATGCATGCCACGCCTAATAAGCCCCCCCCATCTACTAAAACATTCCTTTAATTTTACACTACAAAAAGTCAGCGTGACCCTTCCTGCAGAATTCCAGTGAATGTTCCTACATCACCAAATGGTGACATTGCCTCAGCGTGTTTCTGTTTTCGACAGAAGTTAGTTTTTTAGCAAGTCATCATATACTGTTTTACTGAGCACATTTGGTGATTAATTTACCACAGGAAGAACCCTATAGCTTATTGATACATTTAACACTTTTATAAAAGAGTAATTCATTATTTATTTCCTCCAAATCCACCCTTTTTCTTTTCTACCTGAATTACTTACTCTTTTATGTTTGCAAAATTCCATAGCTTCCTATTTTCTCTCTTGGCTCATGCCGAAGCAAGATTTTATATTCTAAATCCTCTGCCCCTAGCCTCTGCCTTCCTACTTTCATTATTAATATGGTTTCCTTTTTACCACTTTCTATTAATGTTCTTATTAAGGTCATGCTACTCATGGTCATTTTTATTAACATTTGTATGAGGAGAATCAAACATGGTAAAAACATGATAGCCAGGAATCCTAATATTGCCAATTTTGCTAGTTCCTTACAATTTTATATCACTTGGTTGTACAGCTCTTTTTTGCTCATATCTTATTTGATAAATCATCATATACAGTTAGTTTTTGTTCAATGGGGAGGAGGAAAAAGCTTGGTTTTATTATTCCTAATATACAAGATCCATACCATCCCTTGGGTAGATACTCATAGGTATCTCCTTGCCCTATGATGTACTATTTGCCCAGTTAGAAGGTCATGCGAATAAGTGTTTTTGTGATATATGGATTAAATCAATAAAATAATCATGACCAAATGATCTTCATAATTACTAAGTAATTATGTCACATAGTAAAATTCCATTTTAAAATATACAGCATTCAAAAATCTTTTGCCACAATTAGATTGGTCAACTATGCATATTGCAAAAGAAAAAAAAGAAGATATAAATTTGTGCTGGACTGTACACTATTCTATTGAAATATTCTACTCTACTATTCTGTTTGAAATTGAGTTGATTGGATCACCCCTTTGAGTAAAATCTTCAGACTCGATTGTCAAATCAGCTCTCTGTTTTGAAGTAACTTATCTATAAGAGATTTTGTGAAGTTTAGCAAATCCCAGATATAAATGTCAAAAGCATTACAGGGTTTTTTTTTAAAAATGAAAAAGTTATTGTTGCCAGATAACAATTGTTATCAACATGTATCTATGTTAGCAAGAGGCAGTAACATCTGGCTCCATAGATGGTCTCAGTGAAAATTGGAGTCAATTATTTCAATATACTGTACATTTCAGAAATAATTTCACCTCCTAGATATTCACATTGGATTTTTCATTTTTTATATAATGAACATTGAATATGAGAAGAAATACAGCTACCATTTGGCAAGTAGACTGCAATAATATTTTGTTGTCATTGTTCTAAGCAAACTGAACTGTGCTTTCACTTAATCAGTACTTCTTCTTGATATTATAAATATTTCTTTTGCTTTGTCAATTTTGTATATGTGTGTGTGTGTATTTTAATTTTCACTTTTGCACCTGCAGGTCTGTTCCAAAAAGCAATCATACAAAGTGGAACAGCCCTGTCCAGTTGGGCAGTGAATTATCAGCCTGCCAAGTACACTGCAATTTTGGCAGAAAAAGTGGGCTGCAACACTTTGGATACTACAGACTTAGTTGAATGTTTTCGGAATAAGAACTACAAAGAACTCATTCAGCAAACAATCACACCAGCTACATACCACATTGCCTTTGGGCCTGTGATTGATGGGGATGTAATTCCAGATGATCCACAGATTCTAATGGAACAGGGAGAATTTCTCAACTATGATATAATGCTAGGTGTAAATCAAGGAGAAGGTTTAAAATTTGTAGATGGAATTGTAGATAATGAAGAAGGCATCTCTCCAAATGATTTTGATTTCTCCGTATCTAATTTTGTGGACAATCTATATGGTTATCCAGAAGGGAAAGATACTCTAAGAGAAACCATTAAATTCATGTACACAGATTGGGCAGACAAGGAGAATCCTGAAACACGAAGGAAGACCCTGGTAGCCCTTTTCACTGATCACCAATGGGTTGCACCAGCTGTTGCCACAGCAGACCTCCATGCTCAATATGGTTCTCCAACATACTTCTATGCATTTTATCACCATTGCCAAAGTGAAATGAAACCCAGTTGGGCTGATTCTGCACATGGTGATGAAGTCCCTTATGTGTTTGGTATCCCTATGATTGGTCCTACTGAATTATTCAACTGCAACTTTTCAAAGAATGATGTCATGCTCAGTGCGGTTGTTATGACCTATTGGACAAACTTCGCCAAAACAGGGTAGGATGACACCTAACATTTTAAGCATAGCATTGCTTTATAATGATAAAGTTATAATGATAACATCTTCTCTTTTGATATTCTTATAAAACCCTTCTCATTGGACCTGCTCTTGTTTCACAGTGCACACCCTGCTATAGAAGGAAAGCATTATTTTCCAAATATAATGTACAAGCAAGGCTAGCTTAACGTGATGTAGATTTTTGGGACTATGACCACTATATATGTGAAAGGATTAGGATTCATTATTCTGTCTTTTTTACAAATTATTCTGAATAGCTTTCAGGGCCTTGGAAGATACAGTCAACACATGTATACAGTCAAATATAATCATCTTTATCGAAAATAGGCCATGTCCCACCAACCCAGTTTAAAAGAGGCAAGGCAGTAAAGCAGATTCACCATTCATAAATATTATTAGGACTACAGATCACATTTCTTGCCATTCAACTTCTGGCAATAAAAGTACATTTATTTGGAAGAATTGCAATACAAAATATAATTCAGTAATCAAACACATTTGATTTCTGTAGACAGATATTGCTATGGCTAAGAGATACCTTTGTCACATTAAACTTTCATAGATAGCAACAATGTGGTTAGTTTGTCTATTTCAGCCTTGTTTTCTCACCATTTTATATTCTCATAACACTTAGGGCATGTAATGTGTTACAAAGAAAAAAAAGATTTAATCAAGACTGCCACTGTGGTTTCTTCATAGAATTAATTGATTGCCTTTTTAAAAGTAAAGGGTAAAAGATCATATATATGTTCTGTTTCTTCATCTAGGTATATGATTAATTTTAAAATTAATATTTAGTTTCTTAAATGTGAAAGCTCCCAATATATTTTTAAAGCATATGAAAGGAACGTAATGCTACAATAGGTCAGAGGAACGTACCGGTAAAGCTAACAAAAAACATTTTATATAAATATCTTAATTAATAATGCAGTATTTTCCCCTCTAGATAGCAGTGATGGTTGTTGTTTTGTTTCAGGTTTTGAAACTTTCTTTTTCGTTCTCTTTTCTTGTCTTAGTATTGAATTTTAAGAAAGGTCCTTGCAGTGCACCAAGGGCCCATAAATCTTTCCAATGAACCTTTATGGCAAATCCGAGCTTTCAGAACCGCAGCTCTACTGCAGTGCAGAAAATGGTATGCAGCAATATTGGACAGTTCAGAGAAAAACATAGTGTCCTGATTCATTCAGGAGCTTAAGTGGATTTCATAGGATTTAAGAAAGTCAGAACGGCATAGTACATATAATCACAAAAAGCAAACAATTGTTTCTGTTTCACAAAGAAACCAGGAGATAATATATCCTTCTCTACACTAAAAAGTGATATATGCTGCTTCCTTGACTGCTAAATTTGAGCAGCATTCTTAAATTTTGGATGGATGGAAAAATGGATGAATGGACAGATAGATCAATCCCACTTTGGCCTCCAACCATTGTTCTCATAAAAATAATAAATAGGGAGATATTAGATTTCTTCAGAATCTTCTGAATTTGACTGGCTGCTTCCACCTAACACAAGAAGGATACCATCTGTGCTTGTAGAATGTATATTACTTGAGTTAGGACAAAATAATTGTTTTTCCAAAATAAATACAATTCTTAACATATACACTATTTGCATATTTTAAAGCAAAATGCATAGATTAAAGGAATCTTGTCCTTTGCAGGTAGTTCTCAGCCTATATGGCCACAATTAAGACCAAACTTTGTGTTGCTAAGCAAAGCATTTGTTAAGTGAATTTTGCCTCGTTGTATGACCTTTCCTGCCACCATTGTTAAGTAAATTAGTGCAGATGTTACATTAGTTACATGATTGTTAAGTGAATCTGGCTTCCCCATTGACTTTGTTTATCAGAAGGTCACAAAAGGTGATCATATTACCTGGAGACAGTGCAACCATCATAAATGCATGTCAGTTGCCAAGCAACTGAATTTTGATCATGTGACTAAGAATGCTACAACAGCTGTAAGTGTGAAAAACAGTCATGGCAGTGTTTGCAGTGCCATTGTAACTTCAAATGGTTACTAAATGAACTTTTGTAAATGGAGGACTACCTGTAGTGAGTAACTCAGATATCAGCATGATGTTAGGAGATCTTACTTAAAAGGAAAATTGTATTAGGTTAATATAAAATATTACTAAAATTAAATTCTAGTTTTAATAGTAGTAAACAATAAAAAATCTTGGGAGAATTTTATAGCAGTTATGGATATTTCAAACCACAAGTACATTTTACATACTATACAGAAGAGACAGGGAACGAGAGAGAGAACACTCAGTGCAATTCAGTGTAATACATTATGCATCTTACCAACTTATTGAAAAGCACTTATATGTCAAGAGAAACCAGAGGAAAAGATAATAAAGTTTATAACAGAAAATAGAATGCTGCACCAAATATATTCACATATTTGTCCAATTTTAAAGAAGAATCTGTAATTGTTGCCTGAGCAACAGTATTTTATAAAAATTGTTTTTTTTAAATAAAATACTAATACAATACGATAAAAATTATTTTGCTTCAATTCTTCAAATACAGGGTGAAGCTATAGTTACTGTGGCTAATAAAAGGGCATCATAATGAATCCCACTGATCTTCATGGAATTTTCTTCAATTTATGTAGAAGAATTTAGCAAGCATTCCCTGTTTGCCTTTCATCTCTTTTACTCAACTTGTAACTAAAGCTGACAGCACTTTGTATCTAAGTGAAATCATTCAAACAATCTAGAACAGTGATGGAGAACCTTTTTTGGCTCGCGTGCCCAAAATGGCCTAAAAATAGGCTGAAGACAGCTGCCCAGAGCGCACATGCGCGCTGGCCAGCTGACAGGGCAAGCCTCGCGTGTCCTGACAAATGGCTCTGCATGCCACCTGTGACACGCGTGCTATAGCTCCGCCATCATGAATCTAGGAGTTCTATCTTGTTTCCAGAATGCATTTTAAAGTTCCTATTACAAGCTTCTTCTTAAGTAAATGAGACATGGGAAACCCAATGTAAGAACTTTCAAGACATCCCTAACAATGATAGAGCCACAAATTAAAGTTGAAATATCTCTTCCTTTCCTTGGGAAAAAGGTGTTTTATTACCTTTAAATTTTGCCCCACCCATTTCTATCAACCCTTTGTCTTTCTCTCTTAGAGGAAAAACTTGATTTGAGCAAGAGCCATTTTGTCCAGCTGAAGCTGAATTAAATTCTAGGATTAATAAAAATATGAAAATCCACAACTATTTTTGTATATAGCAAAATTCGTATTATGCATTTGTGCATGTGTTTGATAGGTAGTAGGTTGGCCGATAGATGCCATTTCTTCATTTATTGTATATAGTCAAAACATGGGAATCAAAGCAAGGAACTTAAAACCTGTTTAACAATTAATAGAAACTGTACAAAACCCTTTTATATTGAACAGCGAGACCATTGTAAAAATATTTAGGATGGTATGAGAATATCCCATCAAAGTTCCTTATAACTGTTTGTATATAGGAATATATAAACCAAGCACTTTTTATATCACATCCATACTTTTTACTGGATCCAATTAGAGAGCGATAGTCCATAGTACGCCAGATCAGAAGGTAGAATATGATTTATATATCTACTAGAAATCTAAAAACCTAGACTTAAAAATCTAAAACAGAAATTCACATACACTGCATTTTTTTTCTCATCATGTACGGTATTCCCAGTGGCAAAATCTAATACAGATATCCACAATGTACAATCCAATTTCAGAAGGGTAAGTGAATGGAAAACGTACAATGTAGCCTGAATAATTTCAAATGAAGTTATATTTATACAGTATTGATGGTGATTTGAATTGTAGCAGGTTTGATACCTTTGCCTGAAACAATTTGTTGCAGAAATATAGTTGTAGCTTTTATACAAATTATACTTGCCGGTCTAAATATTGACATTGAAAACATGTTCTGTTTCAGTAGCCATTAATACAAATTACTGCTGTTCCAACAACATAGCAAAAAAAAAGGCTTGATACTTATTGTCATTTGCCTTAACAGCCCTCTATAATTAAATTGAAACCCCATGGGAAGAGGGGGTTTACTAATTTTCCTATGTAAAGACTACTGTATTTATAGAGAAAATAGAAAAAATGCATTCTATTCTCAAAGCATTTAATGTTCTTTATTTAAAAATTCTTAGTTTTTACTAGGGAGATATCCAACACTGTAATTACAACTTTCAAGATTTGACATTTTTAGCCTTTAAAAAAAAAGATTTCTATGTTCATAGGCAGTTGATGTAAACCATAGTAATAACTGAATGTGTTTATCTTTAAAAACGTACTTGAAGCGTCATTTAGTACAGACTGAATACTTATCAGTAGTTATTGTTGGGAGCATGTTATACCTGTACCGTGAGTCCTGCATTAGCTGTCTGTTAGTTTGTAGGTAAAATTTAAATTGCTAATGTTAGTGCTTTATGACTTAGTGCCAAGCTACCAGAGAGCTGCATCTTCAATTGTACCTGTTACAATCATGATTAGGAGAAGCAGCAGATAATTCTCCACTTTCAAGAAGTCGTGGAGAATTTTCAGAAGGAATGGTTTTCAGTGGCAGTTCTGGCCCTTTGGAATGACCTCTTGAATGGGGAGGTGGACATGCTACCTTCTGAAATATGTTGCAAACTGAGGTCTTTCCGAAAGAACATTTAAATCATGACACCTCCTTGACATTATGTGTTTTATGGCTATTTCTAAACATATTTTAATTGGGTGTACGTGGGTAGCTGAGAATCTGTTAGATTGTGATGAGATATTAAGATGACAAAGAAATAATTTTGAGGAAACATACCACTCAACATCATGAAACAGCCCCTTTTCATACTAGTGTCCCAAATCAGATTCAAGTTGCCAAGTCATGAAGTTTGTTCAGTGATGTCACAATTTATAGTTCATCCCTTTACATAGGAGAAGGGATGGCAAAACCTGGGATTGAGTGAAAAGGGGGAGACAGCCTAAGATCCCTACATACCCATAAAGAAACTAAGTCCAATTTCTTTTGAGTGTCATTGAACCTTATCTAGCTCTAAGCAAGTGCATAAGCTTTTAGCAATAAATTAATTCAATTGAACCTTCACATGTAGATCTAGTCCTTCACGCCTTAACACTTTACCTACTTTCTGGATGCCTGTGTCCATGCCTATTATTGAAATCTGCATTTATGAGCTATTATTGAAAATCCCTGAAAAGTTTTTTTTTTTAAGTAACTTAAAGTATTACTTTCATATGTTAGACAAATGTACAATGTATCCAGAGCATATATTTTGGGCAAATATTCTGATCTAAGCAGATTGTGCTTTTTAGTCCTAACCTTGAAACTCAAAATATCATCAAGTAGTGGCTGTAAGGAAATTGACTTTAGCTCTTGTAAATTTGAGCATGTAAGTTGATTGTTTTTAATATTATTTATTTGTATACTTTTAGGGATCCAAACCAGCCTGTTCCCCAAGATACAAAATTCATCCATACAAAGCCTAATCGTTTTGAAGAAGTTGCTTGGTCTAAATATAACCCAAAAGACCAACTTTATTTGCACATTGGTTTGAAACCCAGAGTTCGAGATCACTACCGAGCAACAAAAGTCGCTTTCTGGTTAGAACTTGTACCACACCTGCACAATTTGAATGAAATATTTCAGTATGTTTCCACTACAACTAAGGTACCACCTCCTGATATGACATCATTCCCTTATGTGACCCGACGTTCTCCTGGGAAGTTTACCACCAAACGCCCATTAATGACTCCAAGCAACAATCCAAAGCATTCAAAAGACACCCAGAAAACCTCTCCAGAGGATACAAGTGTTCTGATAGAAAACAAGAGAGATTATTCTACAGAGCTTAGTGTTACTATTGCTGTAGGAGCATCATTATTATTCCTCAACATTTTGGCATTTGCGGCCTTGTACTATAAGAAAGATAAGCGACGTCATGAAACACACAGACGCCCCAGCCCCCAAAGGAACACAACCAATGATATTGCCCATATACAGAATGAAGAAATTATGTCACTGCAGATGAAACAGCTGGAGCATGATCATGACTGTGAATCACTACAAGCTCATGATACCCTGAGGCTCACCTGTCCACCTGATTACACCCTGACTCTTAGAAGATCTCCAGATGATATTCCACTCATGACACCCAACACCATAACCATGATTCCAAATACATTAACAGGAATGCAACCTTTGCATACTTTCAACACTTTCAGTGGAGGACAGAACAGTACTAATTTGCCTCATGGACATTCCACCACTCGAGTATAGCTCAGTCATGCGCCCATCACATACCACCCAGAAGATCAACCATAAGAAAAAAAAAGGGGGGGGATTTCATATTCTCCATCAAGAAATTTGTGGAAATGAAAAATTAAAAGGTGAAGGAGCAGAACGGTCATAATTTTCTTCAGATCCTTTCCATAGGACCTCTGATATTCAAGAAAGATCACCCTCTCAAACCCTGTGAAATGTGAAATGTGTACATTGCTATTAGGATTCCGCTTTAATATCTCAACCACTTTGATTGAAAATAAGAGTTGAGGCCTGAAGAAAGTCTCCTAGAAAAGGATATATATTGAGTGTAACAAACAGAAACAGAACTTTTGAAACACAAAGCCAGTGACTGTATAGGGTTTCTTCTTCTTTTTTTTCCTTTGAATAAATAAAATTTAAAAAAAAACACATGATGTTCTATATGTGCCATACCATGAATGGCCCTTGTTATACAAAAGACATCATCATGGGCTTTTTTACCCATCCTAAGAAGCTGTAATCCAGAATGGGGAAATAAGATTTTATTATTATTAAAAAAAATAGGACTGACTATGCAGTAAATATGTATAGTTCTGTGCAAAGAGATGACTTGCCAGCCTGAACTATATTTAAGGAACTTTGTAAAAAAAAAAAAAAGTGTACATAGCTGTGAGTTTTAAAAAAGAAGCTTTTATTGATGTTTTCAGTTTGAAAAAAGCTTTTAGAAAGATTGTGCTTTCAGTTGTGATCTATGTGTATAAGCATTAATCATACCACCTATGTTTCCTCCCAGACCTAAAGGAGGGTGTTCTTCTTAATTACTACTGATGATCCAAACATGAAATTTTTTTTCCTAATGTTTCATTTCTGGGAAAACATGTTGTATTGTACAAAGGACACAGATGACTATGTGGCCTGCTACATTTTCCTTTACAGGCTGAATAGATGCATGTTAAGGCATCCGTAGATAGGAAACAGGATTTTATTTTCCCTCCTTTAAAGAAAAGAAACCTCTCCTGCTACCCCAACCCATCATTTTCCTTCCTCCTTGTGTTAGCGTCCATTATATTGCAACACAGAGACAAATTGGAAGAATTTCAACAAGCTTGTTCAGTTGATCTAGGAACTTTGTTCTTGGTATCCGATGTGCCATGAATCTTGGCTTCTCTCAGACAGCCTACTTTCTAAAACAGGTTTTTTTTTCTTTGATAAGATTCTGCCTGCTCTAGCAGATGGCAGGAAAGGTTATGCAAAGAAGGGAAATTGATATAGCTACGTTGAACAGGGAGATCACACAACTTAGACAAAGGGCGATATTATTTTCCCATTAATTAAGTTCTTGCTGGATCAGTAGCTAAAACTTTTGACCTATTTTAATCAAGCTTAAGCTTGATTAAACAGAAAGCAAGTAAGAAACCCTATTAATGTATAATGGGTGAATTGTTTTGAAGAGGTTGGATCATTTCATAATTCATCATTATTAATTCTATAAGAAAATATTATTATTCACATCATCTATAAATGAAGGGAAGTGTGATGTGAAATGCAGCTGTTCTAACAATGCCTGGCATCTCTGTATAGAGTTGAAAAACAATTTTAAAGAAAATCAATCAAAATAAATTAGACATAAAAGTAGAAATTGTTATTAGTGAGTTGCAAATGGTTTATAAAAGTAGAAACCAAAGATATTTGAACAGAGTTGCTCTGCACAAGATCACATCTTTCCTGGGGTGTACATTCTATTTTTTCTCTTATGGGGGAAGGCACAACACTGCTATACTATCATCTTTGTAATAATAAATATACATGTGATGGGATGTCACATAATGTAACACAGGATGCCTTCTGCTTTAAAATAGATAGTTTGAGCTATTCTAACTTATAGCTACTTTGATGTTTTGCTGGGTATGGAGTATGGAATATATGTACAGCTTCATGCTGACTCTGAGACAGAAAACAGGTTTCTAGAATAGCAAACAATAGCTGGAAACCTAATAGAATTGTTAACATGATCTTCCATCTTAGAAAATAAAATTAGTACGTACTTTCCTTTTCCTTCCAGGTAAAATTTTAACAGTCCCAATTTTACCCAATAGTCAAAGGAACTCATTGCATTCCTTGATTTTTTTAAATGTAATTGCAATGTATTTATTTTGTTAGTTTTATATTTCACTTTCCCTCTAGGAGCTCATGACAGCATACATAGCATTCCCTCCTCCAGCTTTTCCCCGTGAAAACAATCCTGTGAAATTGATTGGACTTAAAAGTAGGGATTGGCACAAAGTCACCTAGTGAGCTTTCCTAGCTGAAGGCAGACTAGAAATTGGGTCTTCTCAATCCTTGCCCAGTATCTTAATCACTTTGTGACACTGGCTGTCTAAAGCTGGATCTTTGCCATCATGACTAAAACATAGCACTTCTTCATGATTCACTGGGGAATAATAAGGAAAACGATGGCATTTTATTCAGATGGGTATGTTTGTTATGTGAATTATGGTATTTGTTTAGTACTTCCAGTTGTTTTCTGCTAGCAATATGTACAGTAATGTGTCAGGCTTGTGACATTTGGATAAAACCATTTCTGTAAGTGAATGATTTTAGCTTTTAAAATTCAATGAAGATGATGTCACTTTAATAATTTAATACATCGGGACAGATGTATGATTTATAAATGGAAATTTTTAGGCTCTTCAAAGGATTGTATAATAATAACAACAAAGGATACTTTCAAGAATAGGAAAAAAAATCCCAGACTTTTCTTCTTAACCTTAAGAGGCACGCAGGGTTTCTTTTGTTATTATTTCTTCATTTATTTTCTTTTTGGTTTGCCTTAAATAAGGACAGAAGATATATATGGCTGGACACATATGTATAAACTTTTCAGCAGCATTTTTAATAATAAAATATCACAGTATTTTCTAATGCTTTGTGCAAAGAATTACGTGTTTATCATTTTTGTAAAACTATCATGTTGAAGATCTCTGTGTGAGCGTGCACATGTATGTGAGCATATGGATGTAATATGGGCACTTGTTGACACTTGCAAAGTGTTGAAATTAACGATAAACCTAGATAAGTGTTGAAATGATAGCCTGGATAAAGATAAATAATGTAACCAATCTTGCTAAGAGTTTGCAGACAACTTTATAGAATGCCAGTTGCTGACGTTTGAACTACTGAATATAACAAATACTATCTATAATTAATGAATTTTCCTTTCCTAGCTGAAGGTAGACTAGAAGTTGGGCTTTTTCAGTCCTTGCCTAGTATCTTACAAATTAACCGAATTGAAAGCAACCTTGTAGGTCATCTAGTCCAACCACCTGCCTAAGCATACCTTACACCATTTTTGACAGATGGCAGTCCAGTCTCTTCTTGAAAGCTTCCAGAGATGAAGCTCCCACAACCTCTGGAGGCAAGCTGTTCTATTAGTTGATTGTTCTCACTGTCAGAAAATTTCCCTTTATTTCCAGGTCAAATCTATTCTTGTTCAGTTTCCATCCATTATTCCTTGTCTGGTCTTCAGATGCTTTGGAAAATAGCTGGCTGTCTAAAATTGGGTCTTTACCATCATGACTAAAACATAACACTTCCTATTATTTTCCTTAGTTACACTTTGTCATGTGAAAAGGAATTTGTTAACCAGAATGTTAGCCCTAACCAGGTTAAGTTAGTAGTGACCTTACAATTAAGCATAATAATTAATTCAAATGAAAATTGATTGTTTTCTGCATATATCACTATGTCTGCAAAGTTGGATATTTAATGAGTACTGTGATGTATGTAAAATACTAATTATTATTTCTTAGAAAAGCATATATGAAATATAAAATATGACTGAAGCATTCTTTCCTTTTGGGAAAGCAACTGGATCTAAAGGAAGCAATCAGAAAACTATTTATTTGAATTATAATTTTTAATTTAATAATGATTAACTGGAAAATATTATTTTGAAAATTCTGGTCTATTTCTATGTATATATACAGAAGGGTTTTTGCTGTGTATGTCTGTGATCTTCAGAGGTAAATCTCTGGATCAGAGGTACACATATTACATATTTTGTTGCTGTGTAACTCACAACATTGTATGTGTGAATATATTGGCTCTCTGCATGTTTAGGAAAATATTTTTATTCTTGGTAGTCATTTTCAGCCTGGATTAATTAACAAGTTATAAGGCAACTTTTTTTAAAAAAAAAAATACACATCTAATCAAATATATGAGTAGTGATAAATTTACACCAATTTATTTCTTGCACATTTTTAATGGTGGGGCACACTGTAAAAACAAACCAAAATTTCACTGTATGTGGTGTGTTGGGTACTAACAATAAATAAAAATTAAAATCTAAGATAGAAAAAATATAAAAAATCTAAGATGAAATACACATACATACAGACATTTACACATACATCATTCGTAGGTAGGTAGGTAGGTAGGTAGGTAGGTAGATAGAATTAAGCTCAAACTCACATATTTTTTTAAAAAAAAATCTGTTAAAATGAATTTAGTGACATTCAAGTTCCAAATTAAAAATTATGTTTATATAATTTAAGAAGCAACAATAGACTCAGAAATGAATATGTAACAACTTCTGGGGAGACATGGTTAACTAAGCATATTTATGAAAGAGTAGAGATGATGACCAGTGCAAAGAGCAGGAAGTAGGACAAGGAGAGCAGAGGAATATAATCACAGGAATATAATCACATGTCCTCTGGATAGTAGTTGCTCACAAGAAAACTACAAGACAGCAATTTCCCATGCACTTCAGGGCCAGAAGATGAAGGAAAACCATCACATTCTCGACTAAGGACACTGAGTTCATTTATCTCACTTATTAGAAATTGAAATTGCTTGTTTAACTATTGTAAGACGATTAGAGATTTTCAGAACAAGAAGTTTTAGTTTACCTTCTTTCTTGAACAAAAGATAAAATAACTTTTAATTAACCTACCAATACATTATCGTGTTTGTAAATTTATTTGAGAGACATCAATGAACTTTAGTATCATTAAAGAAAACTGTACAATCTGGTCACAAGCTCTTTGACCTTTTATATAAAAATAATTATAGTTCAGAAAGGCATATTTTTACTCTTAAATACAGAGCATGTGCTCATAATGTGTTTTTCCAAAAATAAGGCCTAGTTGTGTATTGTTTTCTCCAAAATAAACACTGGAGCTTGTTTTGGGGAAAACAATTTCAGGTGATCGTCCAGTTAGGCAGCCCACCCCTTGGCATGTGCACAAAAGGCAGTGTGGGGCTGTCAGTGTCCAGCAGATGCAGCCCACACAGCACAAGTGAATTGATTATCTGTCCAAGCAGCAGATGGCAGAAACATGGGGGTGGGGGAGGCGTGCAATCCAGACACGCCACACAGGCTATGGAAAGCCGAGACTTGGTAAGCTGGAGTGGGCAGGCTCATCTTCACGTGGTGGTGGCACCAACAGCAGACAGAGCAGAGGCACTGGAAAGGCACACAATCTGGACATGCCATGCGGACCACAGAAAAGATGGAGAGCCAGAGTGGGTGGCAGGCCATGGGAAGCTCATCTTTGCATCTCTTGGCTTGGCTGCAGCCAGTGTGGCACATGCAGATCACCTGCCTCTTCTTGCTGCTTGGACAGATAATCAACTCACCTGTGCTGCACAGGCTGTGGCTGCTGCTGAACACCATTGGTCCTTACATACTTGCAGCCTCCAGTGCTGGCCATGCTCACCTGACCCCAAGTTGATGACGATCTTCACTTTGGCTTATTTCTGGGGGTAGGGCTTACGTTAGGTGCATTCTTAAAATTCAGGCTAGGACTTATTTTCAGGAAAATATGGTAGAACCTTGTTTATTTTCAATGTATAGAAGATGAGAAATTGCCAAGCTACACTAAGCACACGAGCTGACTATGTCATATTTATTATAGGAATTTTAATAAATAAGCTGCTTCCTGTTGTAAAGTTCTGCAACATTTTAGATTTTAAGAGACAAAAGTACATAAAATCATTAATAATCTGGAGAATATTGGAAAGTTGGAAAGGCTATTTAAACAAACATTTTATAACTTTGAGTTATATTCAATTGTTAAATTGAAAAACTTGAAAGCTTGAGTTCTTAGATGCTGGAGAATTACACAAAAATTGAAATTATGGCACTAGTAAAGTACTGCATTGTTATGTATCTAACTATAAGGGAGTACAACATTTCACATGTGCAATGTTTGAATGAAAATAATTTTATTACAATTGGCATGTAGCCAAGGAGAATGAGTCCCAAAGCCCACACCTTCCCACCATAATCCTAATCACTGATCTACTGTCTGTCCACACAGACATACAAGAAGTCTTTCCAAATGTCTGCTAAATAACTTTCAAATTATTGGTCCTCCTTATTATTGGAATGGATAATCTCAAATTTTCAAGTTTTCTTTGTGCATTATGGAAGTGAAGAAAGCCCTTGCGAAAATGTATAAATATAAAACTGAAACTACTGGAGCCATTTCATTCATCATGAAAACTGCTTATGAAGATTCTCAGTCATTCAGGTCATGGTTTGTTTGTTTGTTTGTTTGTTTGTTTGTTTATTTATTTATTTAATTTATACCCCGCCCTTCTCCTAGAAAGGACCCAGGGCAGCGCACAGGCAACATTAAAACAATACAAAAATACAAATATAAAATTAAAAGCTATTAAAATTTTACCCTATGTTAGAATACAATAAAATCCCCTAAATTAAAATTATATTAATAAAATTTATATAGTTAAAAGTCAGGGGCAAGGAGTCATGTTAGGTCGGCTTGTTGGAATAGGTATGTTTTGAGGCTTTGGCGGAAGAGGCGGAGGTCCGAGGTGGTGCGCAAATCGGGGGGCAGGTCGTTCCAGAGGGCCGGGCCCGTCACAGAAAAGGCCCTTCCCCCGGGCGCCACCAACCGGCATTGTGCGGCCGACAGTACCCGGAGAAGACCCCCCCTATGGGAGCGGATCGGTCGAAGGGATGTATGGGGCAGGAGGCGGTCTCATATGTAATAGGTCCCGAGCCATGGAGCGCTTTGAAGATGGTTAACAACACCTTGAAACGCACCCGAAAGGCCACAGGAAGCCAGTGCAGCTCGCGCAGGAGAGGTGTTATGTGGGCTTGCCTTGAGGCACCCATAATCACCCGTGCGGCCATATTCTGGACTAACTGTAACCTTCGAGTGCACCTCAAGGGGAGCCCCATGTAGAGAGCATTGTCCATCATAGCAGGGTGGTTCTCCAGCTTGACCCTTCCTTCCTCCCAAAGACCAATTCCTGATTCCACGGGGCCCAGGAGTTGGTATTGCCAGATTTCTGTCCTCGGCCATTTCACCCTTGCGAACGACAATGCCATCATCTTGATGTGTGCCGTGCTCTCAAGCGCTATATCAAATGGACAGCATCCTTTAGAGGTTCAGAGATCCTCTTTGTCACTGGTTCCATGGGCCAAAAGATTTTTTCCACAACTATTGGGAGGTGCCTGAAAGCTTGTTTTGCCAAGGTGTATGAAGTGTGGGTCATCCAGCACCCCGACACATCATGGCCCATTCAACGCACAGTGCAGGCACCACCACGGCCTGGGCCACACAGGCCTCAGTGGAGATTTGCAGAGCAGTCACGAGGTCATCTCTGTTGCCCTTCATCAAACACTACAAATTGGACGTCTATGCTTCAGCAGAGAAAGACCATTGTACTTACCTGAATGGTCGTTCTCAGTGCACTACATGAGAATCCAACCCCACTCTTGTTTTCCTTCCGGTTTGCCGGAGGCGACGAACGGGTCCTAGACTCGTCTGCCACTTGGTTGCTCCAGCGGCGCCTTCCGGGGCTGGGGGCTCTTATAAAAGAGCCCCACCGAATGGACGGCTTTTGGGGAGTCCCCCCACCCCGACGGCAGTCGGGGGGGCTGCTTCGTCCCAGGCGCCGGAGAACGAGTCACGGGGGGGAAGTTCCTCTTTCGTCCCCTTCGCCGATGGCGATCCGGAACAATCAGCAACAATTCAAGAAGGTCTGAAGGTCGGGGCTGAAGGCAACACCGAGGCTCCGTGATTGCTACAAAGTGGATTGTGAGTGTTTTAACATTTAATGCTTTCAACCTTTGCTTTAAAAGAAAAAGGAGGAGGGAGTTTGCAAACCCCTCCTCGGAAAGGAAAAAAAGCGGCGTTTTAAAATGCTCCCCAGGCTTGGGGAGATGGAGAACTTAACATCTGATTTTTCTTTAAAAAAAACAAATGAAAGTCTTCACTTGAGAGTGTTACTGAAACTTTGTATCTCTGTCTGGCTACAATTGACTTGGACTTTCACTAGATCT
>JAPKID020000330.1:0-19211 GCA_026931265.2 Tropidonophis doriae | reverse complement strand
CATTTTGATTGTAACTGAGAAACTGCAAAACAGGTGGAGGGTGGCGAGCAAGTGAAGCCTTTTGTGTAAGAGTGTTGTTGCACATTTTTCTGGCTGACCAGCAGGATCAGGTAATCAGCTGGAAAAGGATTGCTATTTTCTTGCCACCTCTAATAGCAGGGATTAAAATGATTTCCATCTCATATGCCAATACCGTAAAAGGCCATTTCCCATCCCAGCCTGCAAGCAGCATGCATTGAGAGGGAGACTTGTGGCCTTCCTTTTCCATCTGGAGGTGCTAATCTGGGGACCCAAAGGAAGAGGAAACATGCATCTCCCAATCCATTATATCCATGTTTGTGTGGCCTATAGGCAGAAAAATCACCCATGACTATGATTACTATAATCAAGGTAATGATTTCCTTCCATTCCTTATCTGCCCACGAGTAAGATGAAAGCTTCCTTTTTCATTGTTTAGAAAACCATAATTCCATTCTTAAGTAATGAAAATATATGAAGCTTAGCCCTACTTACACATGATTCAGCAAGAAAGGGCAGAATAGAGTACTTCAGCCTAAGAATCACCAACATTTCTCCATTTTCTTAGGGACTAGAGCAGTGTTGGGTTCCTACCGGTTTGGACCGATTCCGCTGAACCAGTAGTGGTACGGTGGCCTGGGTCCCTCGAACTGGCAGCGACCCAGGCCTGTCATGCCCCTGAACCAGTTTGCCAGGTGGCGCTATAGATACCGCCATCTTGTTTTTTTGCTTCTGTGCACGCACAGAACAATTTTTATAGTATTGTGCATGTACGCACAGTGCGCATCAAGTATGTGTGTGTGGCATGCCCACAAGCGAACAGGGGGCAGTGACTACTGGAACCCACCCCTGGACTAGAGCAGTGAGGGTGAACCTGCGGCACTGAGTGCCAAAAAGGGAGAGAGAGCATGCTCTCATTGGGGACACAACCTGGAAGAGGAGCTGCCGAGGGGGCATGCGTGTGTTGGGAAATGAACTTCCAGTTTCCAGTGCATGCACTTCTGGTTTCCTGGCACACACACTTCTGATTTCTGGTGCATGCACTTCCAGTTTCTACTGTGCAAACGTGTGCAAGAAAATGGAAGCACACATGTGCATGCCAGAAAATGGAAGCCCAGCTCTTCAGTTTCCAGCACTGCCTCATGTACAAAGGCCAGTTAATTATCATGCATACATGTGCACCAGAAACCCAAAAGAGGAATGGGCAATACCGCATGTACCAGATGACTTGGCTCTGCATGCCACTTTAGGCACATGTGCCATAGTTTCACCATCACGGGACTAGAGCAAGGGTGTCATACTTTGGCAAGTTTGAGCTTTGTGGATTTCAACTTGGAACCGGTGGGTGGTTAGAAAATTTTACTACTAACAGAGATACAAAAGTGGGCGGTAGGTATAAAAAGGTTGATTACCCCTGGTCTAGAGTCAAGAACTGAATAGCATGTACATTTAAATAAACTAGTTTAGATAAATAAATCCATCAAGTTGTTTTAGACTGCAGCTCCAAGCTACCAATCATCTGGGTTATTGGAATTGTCCAAAACATTTGCTTTATTCCAGTCTTGATTACTGGCTGACTTCAACCTAGCAGAGTTTTGGAAAAGATTAATGTGATTTAAATGTTATCTTTACTCCAGATCAGCAGCAAACTCAGTAATACGAGAACAAATCAAAGAATACAATGGATTACCAACTTCTGCATTTGTACAAAAAACATACCCATCCATGTACCTAAGATTCCAACAATGCCAATGTTGCTGAAGTGATGCAAAGATCAGGGTCATTTCTAGCTACACAGTTTCCCTAGACAGCACAGAATACTTTCCCAATAGCCATAATTAAGCTCAACAACTAAGAAATGAAATTAGAATAGTGAAATATAATGATTCCACATGCAAGTACAAGAAATTGTCAACGATGTGGAATAATGATTCTGTGCCCAGTGAAGAGAAAACCAAGATAAAAAAAATTATTAACTACGATATTGTACAATCTGCTCTATGAGACTTATGGCAGGGGGGAAAATTAATATTATTTATAGGTTCAAAAACAAAGATATAATAAGTGGTACAGGTGTACCGGAGCCTGCCCAGAGCATCAGGTACTGTTCCGGTATGGTGCTCCGGAGGGCACCATACTTCGTATCATTCTTTTAAGTCTTCAGTGTTTCCGCGCACACGCACAGTGCATATAGCACCTGCGCGATACTCCGCTGAGCAGCTGGAGCATTGTGGAGATTCACGGAAGGGCCAAGATGCATGTGAGTGCTGCACGCATCCACGTGGACGCTGCCCGGCCTGTTCCAACCATACCAGTTGCATCTATTTCACAGAATGCACATATGCATGCCTTAAGTAGCCATTAAAAGGTTGGCCTGCCATTTTTAAAATGCTGAATGGTCATTTTCCCAATATGAAACCAGCTAGACAGGTGCCCTAAATTTATAGTAGTCCTTCCCTTGTGTGACTTGTCAGAGATGATAGTGACCTTTGTTTATTACAATTTATCTATCCCGCTGATCGATCTCTGGTGAGCAATGCCTGTCTAATGCTCATTTGTTCAGCACAACTTAAGATGCCACACCGATTTTAATTCCAACATCTGAATAGCAGAGCAGAGCAGAGCATATTTATTTATGTATTTATTATTTATTTATTTATTAAATTTCTATACTGCCCTTCTTCCTTCCGAGACTCAGGGCGGTGTACAGGCAGCAATAAAATCAGTGATATAAAATATAAAAATATAGAATACATAAAGTATATATTTAAAAATATATTAAATAATACACCTGTTCTAAAACCAATAATAAAACCTCCTAAAAACCCTTTAAAAAATTATGTCAGGCCAGCCGCACGAAATAGATAGGTCTTCAAAGCCCGATGCAGGTCCATGGTCGTGCATAGGTCGGTGGGTAGGTCATTCCAGAGGGCAGGGACCGCCACAGAGAAGGCTCTCCCCCTGGGGGTCGCCAGCCGACATTGCCTGGCCAATGGCACCCTGAGGAGGCCCTCTCTCTGTGGGAGCAAACTGGTTGGTGGGAGGTATTTGGTAGCAGGAGGCGGTCTTGCAGGTAGCCAGGTCTCTGCCATGGAGCGCTTTAAGGTCGCCCCGAGTCCCTCTGTGGTGAGATGGGTGCGGGATATAAATGCAAATTAAATAAATAAATAAATAAATAAATAAATAAATAGTTACTAGAACCTTGAAGCGCACCCGGAAAGCCACAGGCAGCCAGTGCAGCTCACGTAGGAGAGGTGTCACATGGGAGCATCTAGGAGCTCCCAGGATCCCCCGCGTGGCCGCATTCTGAACTAACTGGAGCCTCCAGGTGCACTTCAAGGGAAGCCCTATGTAGAGAGCGTTGCAGTAGTAACAGATTCAGGTGCTTAGTCTTTTCATGGTATTCCAAAAATATTGAAGATCATCTTCAGATCATCAATCCATCCAAGTAGAATTTTGGAATCCAATCCTGGGTGGAGAATAATGCAATGGATGCTGAAAGGATCAGTGGGAGGAGATGGCCAGAAATTCTGATGGTCAGCAAAGCATGGCTGAAATTTCACAGGATGAAGGGAAACAGGTTAACAGCTGGTTAAGGTGTGGTGACTGGCTTCTCCACATCTCTTTTTTCTTATTTGTTTTTTCCACAAACTTTGCAGCTTCTGGATTTACCAGGAATTATTGAGGGCGCCAAAGATGGGAAAGGCAGAGGTCGCCAGGTCATTGCAGGTGAGTGCTGGTGGTCCCAGGGCAATAGGGACTGGCTGGCGAAGAGAAGAGAAGAGGTGTGATTTGTTGTTGTTTTTTCAGTTGCCCGAACCTGCAACCTTATCCTGATTGTTCTGGATGTTCTGAAACCTTTGGGACATAAGAAGATAATTGAAAGTGAGCTGGAGGGCTTTGGGATACGTTTGAACAGCAAACCTCCCAATATTGGATTTAAGAAAAAGGACAAAGGAGGCATTAACCTCACGGCCACAGTAAGTAGAGGTACGGATAGGATGTCTTTTACCTGTGAAGGAATGTCTGAAAGGGATCTGTGGCACCAGTCCCTGAGTCCCAGCAAGGGCTCCCTTTGACGTAGAGCTCAAGAGTTTGGTTCGGTCGTGACAGCAGTGAGATGGGAAGAGAAGCAGACCCTTCTTGTTGGTTGGAACACTCTTTTAGGGTTCTGCAAAGGGATTCTGGGGAGACCCTCTCCTGCTTCAGGATAGCTACTGTGACATCAGTTTAGCATTCCTGCCACCTGGATGTGCTGTGGCCAACTCCTGTCCTGGTGTGTGAAGCCCATTAAACCCTTCCGGCCATATGGCTAAGCCTGCAAGGCCACGTGCTTCAGTCCTGATCCAGTCTCTGTTGTGTTCCGAAAGGTTCTGTGTATCATCACATTTTGTTTGATCAGTGTCCGCAGAGTGAGCTGGATATCGAAACTGTGAAGAGCATCTTGGCAGAATATAAAATCCACAATGCCGATATCACCCTGAGGAGCGACGTGACTGCAGATGACCTCATTGATGTGGTTGAAGGAAACAGGTAGTTTTCATGGGCTGGTGAAGAAGGGTGGGTCTGGGGGTGAGTTCTCTTGTTGCATGGCAGAGAGCTGGGGCATTTTACAACACGGCTGCTTTTCTGCTCTTTTGATCTAAGCACTAAGGGGCCTCCACTGCAGTGAAAGTTGCAGGGGCCTCTCTTGACTACCTAACAGCTGAATGATTAGTAGGACTACAGTAAATAGGCTGGATATAACTTATAGCCAGAATCTCTTCTCTACCAACTTGGTTACTGTAACTACCTAGAATTGGAAGTCTCCTACCCCTCAAGATAGGAGATAGGACAGAGTTCTGTCTCTTACATTTTTGGCTCACTTCTTCATCCTTGCAGAGTTTACATCCCGTGCATTTATGTGTTGAACAAAATTGATCAAATCTCCATTGAGGAACTAGACATCATTTACAAAGTGCCCCACTGCGTTCCCATCTCTGCTCATCATCGGTGGAATTTTGATGACCTGCTGGAGAAAATCTGGGATTACCTTAAACTTGTGCGGATGTAAGTTTTGGTTTGTCAGAGCTCAAAATCTCCGTCATTCCAGTTCCTCTCAAAACGTTCCCTAGGACCAATTTTCCCTCAACTCTGACCCTCAATTATCCTGGTAATTCTCTGGAGGCCAAAATCTCAGCAGTTTTTCATATATGTAGGATTGCAATCAGAAAAAATAGTTTGTGTTAGAATCATTCAATTCTGTTCTGTAAAAGGTCCATGATACTTTTAGGACTTAGAATGATTTTTTTTCATAAGATGGAGGGCATGCTTCTGCACTTATTTATGTACATGGAAAATGGATGTGTCACAAGAGAAGACCAGCTCAAATCTTTTTCGCTGACGTGTAGTTGTTTGTCAGGTGGAAATTATTCTGGTAGAGGGGCTTTTCTTCCTGCTCCGTCACTTGTTGTGGTACGCTTCGGGTTAACCTTTTTATAACTGTAAAGAGTAATCTTGATTAGAAAGGGGGCTTGTCTGAAAGCATAAATGCTTGATAAAGGAACGTTTCATTATGTTTAATTGCAGTTACACTAAACCCAAAGGGCAGCTCCCAGATTATACTTCTCCAGTGGTCCTGCCCGACTCTCGGACCACCGTGGAGGATTTCTGCATGAAGATTCATAAAAACCTAATTAAAGATTTCAAATAGTAAGTATGGTCTGCATACAGCCGATTCAGTTTCTTTGGTACTGATGATGTTCGTCCATCGTGTTTGAAGAGGACCTTCAGGTTGTGGGCTGTCCACAATGTGTCTGCCAGGGCTGGTAAGGCCCATACGGGCATGAAATGTTCTACCACTTTAGGACTATAGTAGAGGTGGGAGCTGTAGTCCTGCTTGGGATGGGTGGGGAAGTGTTCAGTGTTAGAGGGGACAGCCCACTGCCCAAAGAGCCTTAGACCAATTGTCATGCAGGAGAGGGGATTGAAAGCCAAGCCATCCATCCATCTGCTTTACTGAAGTCAAGATAAATCAAGATTATCTACCACATTCCCCTAATCTATGAAGGGAATTACTTGATTAAAATATAAGATTAACGCGATAACAAATCCATGCCATTAACTCTATGTGAACTCTTTCCTTCCAGTGCTCTTGTGTGGGGCTCGTCCGTCAAGCACAACCCTCAAAAAGTGGGGAAAGATCATACTTTGGAGGATGAAGATGTCATTCAGATAGTCAAGAAATAAAATTTTAAAAATCCCTCTGGCCCATCAATCGCGATTCCTTTCAAAAAAGACGAACCATGGAACTTCCTGGCCTGCCAAATGGTTGCGTGGATGTGAACACAACTGTGGAAATTTGTGGACCGATTAAAATCTTTTTCCTGAGGTGGGTGGGAGAGCATTGCAAACCCGTGGCTTTGAACTGCTGTTTAATTGAGTCCACGTTTTTTGCCCTAGGAAGAGTTCAGTCAATGGAGGTTTTATGCCGCCGATGTAAATTAGGATGCAAATATGAAACTTTCCCTCATTATCACTTGTGGATTTGTATACAAAAGGGATGGTCCATGTCCTTGTTACTGATGTAAATAAAATCTACAGGCAAAAGCTCGGAGAGGATGTTCTCGTCAAAAGGGGTTAGGTGATGCGCGAAAATAGGCAGCCTTGACATTTAATTATTTGAGCATGTTGAGATTCTGCAAAATTGCAGTTGACATCAAGAAAATCAAGTCTCCCTAAAAAGGGGATTTGAAAGAAATTGCTGAAAGGAAAATCAAATATCTCTGGATTACAAAGAATTACTACAACGGATCAGAAGAAGTTTCGCCAAGTCTAGCGGTTCACCAGCATTGGCTTTCTTACACATTTTATCCAAATACGAAGGGGAAAAAAACCCTTGAACACTCTTAACAGAAATAGACTGAGAGGATGTAAAAAAGGACTGACTTGGCATTCCTGTTAGGAAGAATTGCAAGAAGTTGGTCAGAATCAGAGCAGGAAATAGTGAAAGATCCCTTGAGGAAGATACAAATACTCCAGTGGAGCTGAGTTGCCCTCATTTGTCTTCTCTGCCACTGTGGAAGATCAGTGAGTTGCCTTAGAAATTACCTTGATTGATATTTTTAAGAGCTCCCACCTGGTGAAGCAAACGGTGACGACAAATGAAGTTAAATCTTGGTGAGAAATTGAAATGAAACCCAAGAAAATAAATGATCAGTCTTCATCCAAATACTCAGGTTCTCAGAAAATAGAAAGATGCCTGAGAAATATACTTAGAAACCTAAGCATCTTAAGATTGTTAGATCTATTTTAAAATTATAGGTTAAACACATTTTTGTAATCCAATAGAATTGCAAAAAGCTTTAAAAAAAGTTTGGGCTAATTTCAAGAGGGGGGATGCTTCTTGTAAATTGTAATGAACATTGTAATGTGAGAAAACACTCCAGAGCCTCAGAGATCAGAATCAAATTTAAGCCCGTCAAATAAGATAAGTGGTCAGAGACCAGCCCAGAAAAGGTAGTTTGGTCAAGGGGAAGGTTTCCCTGGCTTTGAAGCAAGGAATTCAAGAAGTGGGTGCTGCGTTAGGTCTTGGCTTTTTAACTCTGCAATGTGGCTTCGAAGTCTCACTTCCACTACTTGGGAACTCATCCCAACTTGGAGGGGGCTGAAGAATCAGATGGAGCTAAAGAAATAAGAGAGCTAGGTGCAGTTTAGGATATGTTGAAATTTGCAGATTGCTTTTTAATTGTTTCCTTGCACTCTTAATCCTACAAATATTATTGGTATCTGGATGCATTCTCATTCCTGGAAGATTAGCTTCAAATTAATGACCCTGCAAAATTCCTGATAGCTCCCTGATTAAGAGTAGAATCAAGGAATGTGAAAATGGCTGAGGCAGACCCCTCCCATGAATCATGAATCTTGGTATGGGGTGGGGGGGGATATTAAGTAGCTGTAGCATTCCTATGGAATTGGTTTCCTGGTCTACATAAGTGGGGGTGACCTTTTTCCTTTCTTGGGAAGATGCAACAGTAGGTATTGTATTGGAAGAGCTTAAGTAGCCAGCCCTTGCTGGGTGGCACACGCTCAAATTATTCCATCAGTTTGACCAAAGCACTTACTGTAACTAACCCATTTCATCCTTCATCCCATACCAACCACCGCATTGTGAGATGGGCTGAAACCTTTGGTTTGGTTTTATTGGACTTATATGCTGCCCTTCTCCCAAACGACTCAGGGCAGCGTACAACATAAAAACACAGATTACAATTTTTTTAAAGAAAAAGGATACCCTGCCTTAAGAAGGTCTCCTTGGAGCAGTGTTTCTCAACCTTGGTGACTTTCAGTCCTCTGGACTTCAACACTCAGAATTCCCCAGCCAGCTGTGCTGGGAGCTGTGCTGGCTGGAGGATTCTGGGAGTTGAAGTCCACAGGACTGAAAGTTGAGAAACTGCCCATACTCCATGACTTGCCTGGTCTCCAACTTTTGTCTTTCAGAAGGCTGTAGGGAGGGAAGTTGAATGGCAGCTAAGAAAAAGGGGACCCAGAAAGATCAATCTGGCCAAGAGTCATTGGGGGATGCAGGGTGACGTTATGTATCTCCCAGTCCTACTGTACCTCTTCCCAGTCTTTGATACTGGCCACTATGGTAACATTCGGACCACCTACGAAGGTTTGGAAGACTTGCTCCTTAGCATCTGATCCCAATTGGTGGGTGCAGGGAAGGAGAGGGGATCAGCTGGTCACTCCCTCCTTTGTGGAGTTGTGGATTCTTCCCACTAGCTGCTTAATGCTTACATAAGGCTGTGGGAGTCGTTATTCACAATCACTGTCAATACACTAAGTAGCATTACCCCAAGCCCATTTTGGAGATGTTGCCCAGGCAAGCGGAAGCCATTGGCTTGGATGGGATGAGACAATCCGAGCCTGGCAAAATGGCATTTAAAGAGTTCCCAATCGGCTCTATGATTGAGGAAGCGTCCTCCTGGACTCAGGCTCTGCGGAATGGGTGGGTGGAGCAGCTACAAACTTACAAAGAGCAAGATGCCCTTGCGGTAACCTTGCTGTCCAGCACAAGATTCTCCATGTAGAGATACCATTGACACATGCTCAGAAATCCCCATTAGTGCAGAATGCAGCAGTGGAGATCATACAGCTCTAAAAGTGGCTTTCACAAGTTTTGTGAAATTTTCAAGGGCAAATCAATTCAAAATCTCCACAACCCGATGCCGAAGTGCTTCCAAGATGGACTTCTCCTACAATTACCTATCCAAGTTATGCTTCTTCAAAAGAAACTCCTTGTGATTTCCAAATTTATGAGGTTCAGGGTGAAATGGAAGGCTGAGGTGCACAGAGGCTGCTTTTCAATTATGGTTACATTTGATTCTGATCTCTGAGGCTCTTGAGTGTTTTCTCATATTACAACGTGCTAGAGCAGAGGTGCCCTCAGGGTTGTTTGATCTTGGAGGGCTGGTGTGGGTGTGGCCATGGGGTGTGTGACAAGGAACTCTGGTCTGGGGCAGCTGTAGTGGCCAAGTGTTAAAGCAGGACTTTCCTGAGACCCTCCCTCACTCATCATATGCTTCATTGCCTCTTCTTTTTCCTTCCTTGTTCTCTTCCCATCTTCCCTTCTGTCTTTCCCTTCCTCCTTTCCTGCCTCTTCTTGCATGTTCACATGCAAAAGGGGAAACATTTCTCCTTTTGTTTTGTTTTTAGTTTGTTTTGAAAGCCCTCTACCAGCAAAAATAGAGGGGGGGGATGTGCAAACCCTGCCCCCCCACCCCAGCTCCGTTTTTGCTGGCAGAGGCACCACGGCCCAGTCCTTTGCTATTTCGAGGGACCATATCTAAGTATCCTGCGGGCCACATCTGGCCCACAGGTAGAGGTGAAATCCAGCAGGTTCTGGTGAACCAGTGGCGAAAAGTTTGAGTGGTTTAGAGAACCAGCAAATGCCATCTCTGGCTGGCCCCAGAGTGGGGTGGGAATGGGGAATTTGAAGTATCCCTCCCCTGCCACGCCCACCAAGCCACACCCACAGATCCAGTAGTAAAAAAAATTGAATTTCACCGCCGCCCACCTTGAGTTTGACACCCCTGTTCTAGAGATAAAACTGTCAACCTTCATTGTCTTCATTGCAGGGGGGAAATCATGAAACTTTTGATTCAGTATCAGTAAGACCTCAATCAATCAATGGATTAAAAGCAATTCCCCAAAGCAGCAAACACATCCTTCCATACCTTTGGCTTAGAGAGGCACCCCCAGATACATACTTGTTTTGGTTTTTTTTACAAATGTTAAAAAACACTTTTTTCTAAACAGATACTTATTGCAGAGTTCTGAACTGAAGAATTTTGAGTTTTTCTTGATAAAAGTTGGATATTTTGCAATGAGTCTTGTAATTTCTCGTGGGAAACTTTGTTTTTGTTTTGCTGAAGTCAAATTTCGTAAACATGCCCCTATATCCCTTTACACAATGAGTCAGAAAGCTCATAGAATTGACTTTATTTACAGAAAGAATTCTGGGGAAGTTTTCATTTAAAAAAAAGTGATGTAACAATGCTACAGGGACAACACCTGTGATCACTTCTGCTGACGAAGGTCACGTTACAGAATCTTCAAGTGTTCAGTCACAGATGGCCCCCACAGAGGTCATGGCACAATTGATAGGACATTTACCGAAACTGATCTGGGTCATCAATGCTAACATGGCATGCCACCAAGTGAAACAATTTAGGATTGGATTGGATTGGGTCTGAAGGTGTCTGATTTAAGGCTGTTATTTCACAGCAGGGGAGAACAAATTCCTATAACTGCTAGACACTCAAGGGTAGCTATGTCAGACTTTTTAGTGAACAGCCACACTGAAGATGCACCACGCTGCAGCAGAGTTGACAGTCCGGTGCAAGGTCTATGGTACCTAAATTTGTGTGCCGTCATGAAGGGCATGATCATCTTGTAACCCATTTTTCAGGTGCTTAAGATCTCAACACAGCAATTTCTTTTCCTCTGCTCTGCAAAAATATACAGTTATGTACCTAGTGGCCTTTCCCCACTTTTGTGACTTGCCTAGAACAGAATGTAGAGGAGTAAGACTGGGATACACAAGAGGCAAAGCCATGTCAGCCTGGCTCACGCACAATTGACTTCTGCGGCACCTTTAATACACATCCCACATGTACAGTGAATAGATCCAAACCAGAGGCACACAAACTAAAGCTTAACTTTTTACTAGCTACTCTTATATGTACAGCTGTATAAGTTCAAAAAAGCTCTCCCGTGGATATATACAAAAAAGATGTTCATACATTGGTCTGTACATAGAATTTCCAGTGATGAACCCTTAAGGCTGACACCTCTGTCCCAAGAGGTCACCCGCCCTTCATTCCTACATTTTTACAAAAAAAAAAAAAAAAAAAAAAAAGCCAAACCAAAAAAGGTAGATGCTTCCAGAATTCTTCTGGTACTGTCTCACATCCAAGTTTTCTCAGGGTTCACTAGTCAGTCTATAATGAATTCTCTCAATCTTGATGTAGACATGGAAGCTAGGACAGGCGCCACGTGCTTTCAGTCACTCCCAAAAGAACTCTGCACCAAGGGCTGAAAACCAAAGCACCCCAAAAGGAACAGGAGAGACGCACGGCAGAGGCCAGCTGCCCGAGGAGGAGAGGCGGCTCTAGTCAGAAGCAGCGCAGATCCTTCTCTCCAAAACGAGGCTCTTTCCTCACTGCCGGTACTCCAGCTCATCCACGCTGATCACTTTGGAAGGCATGGATGGCAGGGGCTGCTGTAAGACGTCGGAACCAAACCACTTCGCCAGGCCGACGGGAGAGCTACTTCGCTGTGCAGTGGCACGATGGTCAAGCTGCGAGTGCATGTGAGGCAGTCCAGTCCGAGAGGACACGGAGGGAGGAGTTGTCTGCACCCCAACAGCAGATCCTTGTGTGCCGGCGCCTGAAAGAGAGAGAGGGAGAGAGAGATAGGCCAACCACCTTGTGTTATAGATCTGGGATGAAGGTGGCGCATGACTGGCCTTGGCAAAAAGAACATTTAGAACTCCTCAAAGGGAGGCCCATTACCTGAGCGCTGTAGCTGCTGCTGCATCATTGCCAGCTGCAAAGGTGTCGCTGAGCGAGGATTCAAGAGGGGGTGGCCAGCTGTGGTTAATGGGTAGCATGGTTGACCAAGGAGGGGAGCGGATACTCCCTGCAGGTGAGACAGGTCAACCCCAGGAGGAATCATACCTGTTGAATGGAATCGTACTGTTTTTTAAGCCCCTCCACACTTAGCACTTTCACATGGGTGCCCGCAGGAGCCCCCTCCCCACCAGGCAAGGATGAAAGGAAGCCGCACTCCAGAACGCCGCTCTGTGAACTGAGAGTGGCTCTTAACGGCTGCCTTGCCAGTTACAGAAATAGTTAAATGTGAATAATCCACAGCCGCTGCATCACAAAGCAAACTCAGGACCTTTAGCTACTCCCTCGTGGTTATGACCATCAGCACAGTCTGCCTCCACTATCCCAGCCCTATCAGAAAGCAGGGCACACTATGAGATAACAGAAAACACTGGGCTTCCTACTGGATGCAGCTGCTCCACTTTTATACCACTCACACAATTTCCAGATATGACAGAATATGTAAGGCTAAATGGAGTAACTGCCCTTGTGAGGAAACAAACTCCTAACTTGCAGTAAGATCAAGAGTGTGTGTGTGTGTGTTGTGTGCATGTGCCAATCTTTCAGCCTTCCAGCAATGCCTGAATGGGTCAAGGAGGCCCCTTCAACCAGGAGTGCAGCTGGAGCTTACCTGCTTGCAGCAGGGGAGGAAGGTGCTGTGGATGGATGCCTTGTGCCAGCATCCTCTGGACTAATCCTGGGGGCAACTGATGAGCAGGTCGTACCATCGGAACGTGAGGAACCAGGGGGACTTGGTGGATTGGACGGAGGAAAGTGTTCCCTGGAACTGGAGAAGCCATGGTAGGAGTTTTCCTCCCAGAAGACTTTGGCCTGTAGTCCTGCTCTTTGGTGCAACGGTTGGCTTGAGAAAGTGGGGTGGGACACGTGGAACGCTGCAGGGAGGTTACTTTGGGAGCTACGGAGGGCGAGTTCTCTTGATCGACATGATCTGTGGACCTGGATGGCAAAAGACTCTCTGCAGAGGAACACAAAAGAAGTCGAGCTCAACCATCGTGGGCAATGGCACGATCCACCCTCTTCTCAGCAGGAAGAAATCTTCTTTTCCCTTGGAAGTCAAAGGAAAACAGGACGGAGGGAGGCGAGCTCGAGAGCACAATGACTCCAGGCGTGGTTGCAAGTCTCCCTTGCCTAGAACTGCAGTTTTGGCCTATCCCATAGTTGGAGGATTTTTCTATCCTTTGGATGAAACAGTAGGAAGAAAAACAGCTGTGCTTTTTCCCTTACATTACGTGTCTGTTCTCTGGCTGTGAGAAGATCTAACGTGTGGACAATTGTTGTTGGAGGAGCAGCCAGAGTGATAGTCTTGTTCCCATGTCCAGGAATAATTTACTAATATATCAAAGCATTCCTGGAAGTCTGGAGATGTTATTTCCTTAGTCCCCATAATCCCTCTGGCTCTTGAGACAATGGCCAAGGCTACCAAGAGCTCTCCTCTTAGATAAAAGCCCCCTTCAGAAACCTCTTAACTTTAGGAAGACCTACGGTCAAGAGTTTCATATGCGCTCTTCTTTTCTAGAAGTGGCTTTCAGGAATCATTTCTCTTTACACAGATCTGAGCAAACCTACCTTCTGTTGTCCTCGGACCTTCTTCTCTCTCACTTGATTTCAACTTGGCTGCATGGGGCTCATCTTTGCTCTTGTCTTTGCTTTCATACATCTTGCGTATCACTGAGGTAGGAGTAAAGGAAGGAGATAGCTGCAAAAGCATAAACCAACAATTAATATTTAATGTATTTGTCCCCAAATAACCAGTTTCAGTTATGTTTATGGGTCCAACATATGCGATAATAATAATCTAGGACAAAAACATAAATAATCAGGGTGAATTAGAATGAAAAATGCTGTCATCCCTCTCCCCTCAATCACACTAAGGAAATCTGTCTTCTAGTTGTTTGATCTTTTCAAATTACATCCTTTTTTATTTCGCACCCATCCTACAGAACTTAAAAACAAAAAGCTGCCACATTTTTGCAATGCCTGGTGTGACACTGACCATGCTAGTGATGGAAGCAGCAGTGGTCGGAGGAGAAGAGGCGTTTCCTCGGAGCCCCAGAGAGGCAGGAGACTGAGTCATGCGCGGCTGCCTATCAAACAGAAATTCACGTTAGAACATCTTTCTCGGCCTGCAAGGAAATAAAATCCTGGCTGAAGGTTTCCCAGCAAGGAATAGCAGATTTCTCCTCTTGCTTCCCTTTACTTTGAAGGTGGAGAAACTGAGGCAGGCGGGCAGGCAGTTTGACAGTTGTCTTAGTATTGCCAGCTTCCAGCCTGAAATTTAAACTCACCGATTCCTGAAGCTGTCTCGGTTTTTATCCATCTGTAGTTTGCCAAAACCTGGTTGGTAGAAATTTGGCACTTGCATAGCTAAGTCATGTGGGAGAGAGAGACCTTCTAAGGCAGCTTGCTGCAACTCAAGAGGATTCATCTGAAATCAAGGAGGCTTCAATCAGCCAAGACCCGAACCAAAGTGGCATTTTACTACTTCTGTCTATTGAGACTGTGGACGCTGGTCTTTACTGCCTTTGGATTTTGGCTATTTCACAATTTTCTATTATAAAATAGGCACACCACTCACTGCTACTCTGTAGAGTGTCATGCTACCCCACACTCGTGTTTCTCCTGTAATAACTTCATCTGGTACATTGCAGGATTTACCTCCACTTAAGGGAGACTCCATGTATATAGGTTAAATTAAACCAACGCTCAGAGCTGTGACACTGAATACTATCAAATACTGTCTCTAAATATGTAAACAATTGTTTACATATTCTATTCTAAAGTAGGTTGTCTTTTTTCCCATTGCTTCACATTTCTTGGATCCCATTATATGAGATTTTCCCCATTGACACAACCCTCTTAAATAATCAGGAAAAATGGTTATTGGTGTGTGCATTTTGTCATTCCACCCCTCCCAGCGTTTTCTAAACATTGGCCTCCCACAACAAAATGCTCTGACCTCCAGAATTAGGAAAGGCATGGCAAATTATTCTGTATATAAATTCAGGAAGAACATTTTAGCTGCAGAGTTTTCATATTGAAAATACAACATTTTACTCAGTTGGATGGAAGTGTTCCCTCTAGAACAAGGCTCTCCAACCTTGGCAACTTTAAGACTTGTGGACTTCAACTCCCAGAGTCCCAATGCAAAGCTGGCTGAAGAATCCTGGGAGTTGAAGTCTACAAGTCTTGCCAAGGTTGGAGACCCCTGCTCTAGATCACAAACTGAATGGTCGTGTCATTGTGCTTCCACTCTTAAAGTCAAGTGAGATGGAGAGGAACCGGCTCCTTCCTTTACCTGAGCAGCAGTGGCAGCAGCTGGGCTCACCGGTTTTCGAATCCCCTGAAATGGATCAGTAAGCAACTGCTGCGCCCCTGGTCCAAAACCTAGAAAAAGATCACGAGTAATTTCACCAATACGACAAGAGCTCTTTGCTTTGGTGGAAAATGCATTTTCTCTAGGATTTTGTTTTAAAATAAGCATCTTTCCCTCGAGGAGATCAGAATGCCAACCTGCTTAGTGGAGCAGAATGGGAGCTACTGATTGTAAGAAACAGAAGTGGGAAACCTAGGACGTTTTAGCAATTAATTCTGGCAAGGATTGCCCAGTTGCTCAAGTGAATTCTTTTTAAACTATACTTCCGATGCTTTAAAATGGTTAAACACACAGCAGTTGGCAGAAAGGCAAGTCTCACAGTCTCCACCCATCCCCGGAAAGCAACGCAGAGTGAAACCAGCCAAGAGGTTTCTTCTGCATTTGTGCTGGACGTTGCTCTAAACATTATTTAGAACCTGAGTCTGGCTTACTCCAATCAGAAATGTTCAGCTACTCTGCACCTGCAGCCGACTGGGACGCTACGTCAAGATTCTGGGCGAAGGACTAGATCAGGTAAATTCCACCCAGGTCCCATCCATTCAATGACCTGACAGGAGGGTCCTGCGTCAAACATGAACTGGCTACCATCCGAGTGACAGAAACTACCTGAGCAGAAATATTCCTCACCAACGGGAGACGGGATGCGATGCCTCAAGTAGTCAGCTGAAGCAGCCCTTGTGGGAAACATCTGTGAGATGGGAGGCTGCGGTGGAGAGGAGGCTCTCTGGGCAAGGAGGGAGGGAACAGGCTCCAAGCCCCCCATCAAGGTGCTGAGGACATTGGAGGATGTCTGCCTGCAAGAAGGGGAGGGCCCCAGGATCTCCTTGGGAAGAACACAGCTCTTTTAAAACCTCCAGTTATGTCTTTTTCTTATTTTCTTATTTTATTTTTCACATTTATATCCCGTGCCCATCTCCACAGAAGGACCCAGGAAAACAGTTTAATTTATATTCTGACAGTATAGTTACAATTCTCACCAATATTGTAGCTCTCTGCTCAGGGCACTGGAAATCCCTATCAATAAACATGCACCAAACAACCAGGTGCCAAATTGAGGTGCTGGGGTCTGTTGATGACATTTCAAACTCCTAAGAATGACAGTTTGCTAATTGGGCCCTTTGGAGGGGCCTGTTAGTGAGGCATAGATTAATTCTAAGGTCTGCAAAGGCAGAAAGTGGAAGGTGTGGAGAAGAAAGGTGTTCTAACACCACTCAGTCATACGCAGTCAGAGCAATTAAATCACTCTTTAAATGCTGCATTCTTAATTTACAGAAGTTACATGATTATTATACGTCTTCTGGACCTTATAAAAAAGATTTTAGAATAATTAAAATGCTCTATTGATAGACTATCACTATAGCCAGAAATGTTTTCAACAGGAGTCTGAACGAAATAAGAGATTGTTATAATACCTGCAAGATATTTTTTGTAGCTGCATGGCTTGGCATCTCAGAAGGCGATATCAGTGGGTTTTCAGAGGTTTGCTGAAAGGAAAATAACATGCCTGTGATCTCTCTCTTGCTAAAATTCGCTGTCTGAACCAAACTCAACCAGTGTCCATCACCACATGCAAGGGAAAGTGCCCGTCAACCGATGAAGTGCTGTGTCTATTTTGCCACCAAGTGTGTTCACTAGACTCAGGCAATCCACAGGCCATGGATGGGTTGCTCCCTCACAGCCCAAACACGTATTTGGCTGATTTAATCCAAAGTAACAAACCAGCACCATCATCATTAAAGTGTATGGACAACATTTAGTAGTTCCTGATATGCCTGATTTGGATCTTAATACTTGGTTTGCATATGTGAAATTATTAATCAGGTCTTTAATAAATTTAATAGATTCTATTGATAACAAACCACAGAGAAAATAGTTCTGTAATCTGTTTGCAGCTGAATTTGCCTGCTAACCAGAGTCCAGATTAAACATTAAGGGAAGCCTTCCCTTCTAAGTTTTCAATTACTTTTTTAAAGAAAACATTAATATTCCTCCAAGTCTTCCTATGACTGTGCAAAAGCAAATTATGTCATCCTTTCGTTCTGTAACATAGATTGTTCAATTATGTCAAGATGTAGACTTAAAATCCAAACAATTGAAGTTTATTGCCCATCACATTTTATAGTCGGGCTCTTAGATCTGGGTGTCAGCAGCCTTCAAAACCAGGCAGACCTCATTTCTTCAAACAGTGCAAGGTAACAAATGTCATACTAACAAAATAATTTAATTTTGCCTCTTCTCTCTAGCTTAGTGAAGAAATATTTAGGGAGTCTCCAACTTCAGCTTATGGCACCTTTGGAATTTTGTAGTAGTAGAATATATTTTCAATTGCAATTCATTTTCTGGGGTGGGTGGAGTCGCAAGGATCAACTTCTCAGGAAAGCAAATGAGTGGAAAGAATTTGCCCAAGAATCTCAATGAAAGGCAAAGGCAGGGGGTGAGTTGGGACTGCCATTTATTTGAATTCACTATACTCTTCACCACACATGTTCCACTCATCCAGGTTCCTTCCCCGTCTTTTAGGGCAGCGGCTCCCAATCTTTTGAGCACCAGGGACCAGTTCTGTGGAGAAAGATTTTTCTGCAGACTGGAGGGGGCCTTGTTTCACCTGCTGCCTGCACGCCACAAGTGAGGCTTTGCTTGTTTGCATGGCCCGGATTCTGGCATGCCACAGCCCAGTGCCAGTTCATGGATCCGTTGTTTGTGGTCCCCTGTATTAAGGTCCACCCTTTTCCTCATTCTCCAACCAACAGAGATTCCACCCATGCTGTTGGGGTGGATAGGGTGGAGGGTATCCCTTCCCTGGAGGTGTTCCAATGCAGAACAGCTGGTGAGAGGCTTTAATAGGAGACTGGATATGAGGATCTCAGTGTCCCCTTCCAATTCAATACTTTTGTGACTTAAGGTTACATGTCCTGGTAAACTGGGAGTTTGGAGGCCACCAACGTTTCATTTAAAGAGTCCACGGAGATCCACCAACCTCTACTGGGATGCAAGATTTGCTTTTCTTGCAGTTGGGCATCTCTGAATAATCAAGGCAGCCCCAAAAGGCAGCAGCCATTGGAGCTATCAGGACAATATTCTCTCACTATTTTCAGTCTGATCTCTGCTCTACCCTCTCCTAAAAATTATCTTGAATTCAAAGGATATTTATGCCCCTGGACTATTTTCAAAGACGGTTTTTTTCCTCTTGAAGAAGATCGACCAGCCAAACAGCAAGAAAACTATTTCTGCAGAAGAATGTGGCAGGAGCAACAACTGAGAACATTTCTTTACAGACTGTTGCATGGAATGAGACCTGCTCTTATCAACAGATTTAACAATTGTAAACAAACCTCAGAGCTCATAAAAAGAGCACCATGAAAGATACTAGAGAATTTTGTTTAGTTTATGCATTATAGGCAGCTATTTTGTTACACATTTGCAGTTACTACTGCAACGCTCTCTACATGGGGCTCCCCTTGAGGTGCACCCAGAGGTTACACTTAGTCCAGAATGCGGCCGCGCCGGTGATTATGGGTGCCTCAAGGCAATCCCACATAACACCTCTCCTGCGCGAGCTGCACTGGCTATCTGTGGCCTTTCGGGTGCGCTTCAAGGTGCTGACGACCATCTTCAAAGCGCTCCATGGCTTGGGGCCTAGCTATATA
>JAPKID020000329.1:0-19223 GCA_026931265.2 Tropidonophis doriae | reverse complement strand
GGAGATGGGTGCGGGTTATAAATATGAATGAATGAATGAATGAATGAATGAATGAATGAATGAATGAATGAATGAATGAATGAACGAACAAACAAACAAACAAACACACAAACACACAAACAAATATTGCTAATTGCAACTTTGAATAATTTGCTAATTGGATCCATGCCATGAGGCAAGGCAACTTCCTGTTGGCTTGCCACAAGCAAAATCACTAGGGAAACTGGCAGGAAGTTACAAATTCCAGGCCTGCAAGTAGTTATGTGGCCATGGGGATGAGAACAGACAATGAGTGTGTGCAAAGGTGTAAAGAAAGGTGAGTGTGCACACGAGGCACCAGTCAGAAAGCACTGCATGAATCAGGGAAAGTGCACTTGTGTGCACAAATAGCCAGCATGGCACAAATGCTGCCGAGTCTCAGAGGTTACACAAATGAGGAAGACTTGCTTCTGTGACCTATGACCTCCTTTCCAGCTTCCCAACTTTCTGGAAAAGTTGGTAGAGAAGTTTGCAAATGGCAATTATGTGATTCCCCAACACTTGACAACTGATTTTAAGGGTAAACGGGTTGACAAGCACTCAGATTGTGATCATGTGACCACAGGAGTACTATGACAGCCAGAAATCCAACCCCTTGTAACCAGCATTCATTCAGCATGGTTGTAACTTGGAACAATCATTGACCAAATGATCAGAGGTGAAGAACTACCTGTATTTCACACATACGTAACTTTGGAACTGTAAATTTGACATTTAATACTTCACTGGGTTGATTTTTTTTCAATCACTTTATTTAACTTCTACATTTTATTAGTGATACCATCATGGATAAAGACACTTTTGGTTCAGCAGAAGATATATTTAGATTTTAGAGATTTAGGTCAGACTCAACCTATTTGAATGAGTCCTTTTCCCAACACAATCCCAGCAACAATGTGAAGGGCCATTATGGTGGGAAATGAACACCTACCTAGATATTCTATCTATGTTTGTTGTACTACAATTTGACAATATTCAAAAGCATGATGTGATAAGCATGTAACCCAGAATTTCAGTCCATTCTTCTCTTTTTCATATCTTATCCATAAATCTCAATCTATTAGGAGATCCTAATGCTGAAAGACCCATAAGGATTAAAAGTAAAAAGGCACATTCTTTTTTTACACAATAGTTTTATTAAAGATTATACAGAAAAAATGTACAAACTACAAAAGATAAAATAAAAATAAAAGGTGCAGAAGAAAAGAAAAATAAAGAAGTAATCTCCTCTTTCATCACCAGCAAGTATAATTAACATTAACAACTCATCATAGTCTCTTAAAATACAACAAGTCATCTCTTCATTCCAAATACCATTCATTCTCCTCAAACAGATCATTAAAGTATCACTCCACCTTGATCAGTAAAGTCCATTAAAGGTTATCAAATAAAACAACATAACTATTACACTCTATAAACCGACTTTAAATCCTTTCCTTGCATTTATTAAACACACATACTTAGAATGCAACAAATAATCTCTTTATCTCTTAAGGATAACCAAAACCTTTAAAACATCATCATCCAGTGCTAGTAAACAAAAAGAAGAAATTAAACCTTAATGGAAATAACAGTCCATCAATTTTAATCTTGATCTAATAATTTGCCTTTGTATTATTTCCTTTTACTTCTGACAATATTTAGTACCTCAGATTCTCTTTGTTTCTTCTCTCAAAGTCACTGGTAACTTTAGGAAGATCCTTTTGAATATCCACCATAAATAAAATATCCAAGTCACTCTTCATATTCTCATTGTCTCTTCTCACAAAATAATTGACAACTTTACAAGCCCTCTTGTTAAAATCCATAAAAGAGCCAGTGGATAGAATGCTGTGCTGTAGGATACTTCTGCTGTCAGCTGCAGCAATTCGGCAGTTCGATCCTAACCAGCTTCCATCCTTCCAAGGTCGGTAAAATGAGGACCCAGGTTGTTGGGGGTTATATGTTGACTCTGTTAATCACTTAGAGAAACCTGTAAAGCACTATGAAGCAGTATATAAGTCTAATTGCTATTGCTATAAAAAGGTTCTCCACATTGCTCTTCTGATTTAGTATTTGTGTGTCTTTTTCTACTTGCTAAAAAAACATCAGCTGATTTTGTTTGTATATCCAATATTTCCTCTTTCTGTTTTAAATTCACATTGAAATTAATTTCAGCTTATCTAATGAAGTTTGTTCCTCTTCTGTGACACCATCTAACATATCTATCATAGCAGATGCTTTGAAAATTATTTCCTGAGTCCAATAATTGTTCTTTTTCATTGGATCCACAGATATATTTGTTTCCTTCTGGTGCCGTCTAGTCATCTTATCAAGTCATTTTTGTTCCCAAATGTAAACATGGGAAATTTCACACAGGGAAGATTTAATTAATTTCCAAGTCTTAATTCAAGTCTAACTGAGCCCTTAAAGCTTTCTAAAATCAACATTCCAATCACCAATTTGTAGACTATTCCATTTTTTTTTCTTTTTCAAAACCTTCAACTAGTAATTAAGACATTAAAACTTTTTTCTTAAAAGATTAAAGGCTTAACTGGTGAATACAGTAAAACCTCTAATTCTGAAATTTCTCAATCTTTATAGAACAGTAAAAAAAAAATACAAAGTAATTAAGATTGTGAGGTTTGGTTGAATTTAAAGTCCATTTAGGTTATATTGAAAACCATAAGCTTGATGGAATTCTATGAATCCCAACTGTTTGCAAGCTAACCATAAAAAAACTCAATTCCTATCTACTTTAAAAAACAAAACACCACCAGCTGTTTGGAGTGCATGTGGGTGATTTTGAGATCTCTCCTTCCTCCAGAGAGGCTTCAGCAGTCCAGCTCCTATATCCAACTGCTGTTTTCAACTGCAGTGTCTCCTGCTCTTCATGGAACATCAGTTCACCATTTCTCACCAGATGTGACTTTCCACTGTACATTCTGAGTTTGTTCATGAGGAAATAAATGTATGTGTGGCTCTTAGAGTACCAACATTTTTTGGGGGAAAAACCTGTAATGCTTGTAGTCCTGTACTACAGAGCAAAAGTAAAATATTGAAGAGGGCAGCAATAATTTATAAAAAGTCAGATTTTCGCTCTTTTTACCTTTATACCACAAATATATGTCTTCAAAACAGCAACACAGAAGACATATGATTGTAAGGTAAATGTTGCAGTCCAAAGAACACTTATAAGGATTTATTTTTTTATTTCAAGTAAACATATTTAGGTTCCTGGTATAAATATAAAATATAAATCTAGCAATAGATACAACTCTTAAAAATAGTGTAAATATTTTGTTTTTAATAATTTAACTCCATAGTTCCGAAAATTTAAATCCTTATAATACCTCTTTTGACAGGAAAGGAAAAAGATGCAATTTCAGTACCTTGTTAAGAATCAAAGAACCAATTGTCCTAGATTATTTGCACGTAAAGCTCAGTGTAATATTTTAAGAATAGTAATAATGTGAGGCTTTAATAGGAAAAAAACCACAGTTCACTATACTATATTCTAATATACCATATTACAGAATTACACTTTTTACAATTTCACTTACCCTGCAGCAGTTTGATATCACTGCATTCAAATGTCACATTTAAAAGCATAAAATTTCCTACACAGACAGATGAAATCTAGAATTATCAATAGCTGTAGTTTATTAGTTTCAATCTGTCAACTTCACTAATTTTAGCAAATTCTTATCAGTTATTAGTGCACAAAGGTCAGTATATTCTTTTAAAAAATGTTTATTTTTGTATTGCACTGTTTTAATTACATATAACATGGGGGTATTAAATCTCTTGATTTTTAAAACCTTAAAGCTGCCCCTGGGGTTAGGTTGAACTGTGTCAGGACATGAATATTCATGTGGGAAAGGTATTTAAGCCTTTACCCAATTCTATTTTACTGACTCAAATTGATCTTCTTGGTGTTGCTATAAAATCCACCATAAAACAGAATAATACAAAAATAATACAGAAATTGGGATTTTTGCCATAATAAAAATAATAGGTTTTTGAGTTTTGTATGTATGTGAGAGCAGTCCAAAAAAAAAAACTCAATAAACAGCCTCTACGAACTATGTTATCTTGACACAATTCAGTGCTATCCACTTACTGGTTGTGTGTGTTTGGTTTTAAACTAGGATGCATAGTTAGTCAGAAAAGTAAGAGCTAATCTATAGTTTCCTTCAACGTTTGCCCTGAAAACCATGTTTATAAAAAGCAAACAAAAACAAAAATATTCTATCGACTACCAGATTCATGTAGTTTTAAAACTATTAAAAAAGAGAAGATACACAAAATTCATTCGTTAAAGCTCTACTGATATTAGACAAACCACATTTTAAAGCATCAGCATGAAGAACGTAACCTCAAAGTAACCGTGTACTTCTATTGTAGTTTCAAATCCCATAACATAAAATAAATTTCCCCACTACTTAAAAGGCAAACAGGAAAAAAGGCCTTACCTTTTTCACTAACACTTTCACTTTCAATCTCTACATCATCACAGCTTGTATATTCTGGTGTAGAAGCCAACTCTTCTTCAGAGCTGCTCAATGACACCTGGCGCATTTTACCTCCTTTTTTTGTTTTATGAGGCTTTGGTGGTGGAGGCCTAACGGATTCCGACTGATCTGAACTCAACGAATCATTTCTTAACATGGTTTCCATTTTTTCACGTTTTGTCTTCCGTACGGCTGAGCTTGGGTCTAAATGATGCTGTTTTCTTAATGGATCCGTTCTCCTCGTATCTGGTCTATCAAAAGGTATTGGACTCCTCCTAGGGGTTGGAGGACTGTGATTTGCAGTTCTCTGCCTATTGGGACTTAGCCCCTGAGTCCTTTCCATTGAATACGAACGTTGGTCCATGGCCGCTCTGCGTTCAGAGGCAGACCTTTGCCTGGATGGTCGGTCCATTCTCATCATTGAAATCCGGGAATCTTCCAATTCAGTATTGGCCAAAGACACATCACTGTGCCTTCTTTCATGACGTGCACGTGAGACTTCAGCATGAATGCGCATTTGCTCTTCATATGGTTGGGGTTTGACAGGATAACGAGCCAAATTAGGATCACTTCGGTATCGTGCTTGATATTCTTCCTCCCTCCGCTGCCTTTCATATTCCCCTCTATTTTGCATGTCATCTTCCTCTAAAGGATATTCCCGTGAACGTCTGCGATTTCTCCTGCTAGAATCCCTATAGTTATCGATTTCAGGTTCTTCGTATGGTTGCAACCCATGTTGTGAATGTCTGTCTGTATAATCTGATGGTGATCTTGGCATTGCAGCATCTGATGTTGCATACTGTGGATAGTCGTCTCTCTCCTCCAGCTGATTGAAACTTCTGTTCTGATCTCTGGGTATTGATGGGCTTCTTTTTCTAAGCAATTAAAAAGAAAAGAAAAATTACTAAACACATATCTATTACATATTGATTCAGAAAGTATTTATTCCAAATGACTAAGGTACAATGACTGAGGTGTTGCTTGCTATACATAACCTAACTACTTATAATAACTCCAATAGATGACTGTTACTTTAAGTTCTACCCTGTTTCCCTGAAAATAAGTCCCAACCAAAAATAAAACTTAGCATGATTTTTCAGGCTACTCGTCATATAATCCCTACCCCAAAAATAAGGCCCAGTTAAGATAATCAGACAGATGGATGCAATTAGTACCATATTTTACTTATTTAACCAGAAAATAAGCCCTAATGCATCTTTTGGAACAAAAAATAATATAAGATCTGATCTTATTTTGGGGGTAACATGGTACAAAGTCAAATACTTAAGGACTGTGTATGTCAGATTTATACAATTTTGCAATACTTGTTAATAAAACATAGTATTAAAGCATAGACAACAGATTCAAATGTCATTATTTACATCCACAATGAAATAGAGATAATGTGTATTGTTATACATATATGTTAGCATATGTAGAATGCTGCATAGATTAAGCAGTCTTTTCCCCACATATTTTGCCTTTATCAAAATGTATCTTTCCCAAGTATAAATTTTAAAATATTTGCTTGCAGCATAAAATTATGTTCTAACTTGCCATATTAATGTTATTAATTCTTAGTGTAGTCTTAACCTCTCAACTTCTATGTCTTATAGGATCTCTCTATACAAGGTTTGCCAAGATAATTACCATGAAAACATTTTTACATTCTAAATATTTACTAATATACTGTATTACCAATAAAATACTTCAGAATAATACTAGATGAAATAAAGTAATGCAAAGAAAACTGAATAAACAAATAGATTTTGAGAAATTCCAACTATACTTGACTACTGTTTTTCCCTCAGTTTTGCAAAAAGCATAAATTTCGAGTATTTTCACGTTACTTTCCAAAAAGTGATCTGGCACTAAGCTGATGTCCATGAAACTAATAATAATAATGACCAACTACAAAAGAAGGTAAGAAAACTTTAGTTCTTAAAATGTGATACATTTAAATCTAATTAAAATCCCTTTGGAACTATACAGTGATCTCTATTAAATGTAATCCATCTCATTAATCTCTTGAAATATTTTACAAGAAATGTTATATTATTATTGTTTATATCATGCCATCCTATCCTGTTATCAAAATACAATCTAAGATAACAAACTACTTTGTTTCAAAGGGTAAAAAATATTACAAGACTCTCATCTAAATTATCAACATTCCATTATACAAAAAAAGATGTTATATATTTTGTAATGGAACATACGAATAGATAAAATGAGCTTAGAAAAGAGATTTGAATGCCAACTTAGTCACATTTCAAATAGACCCACTGAGATTTCAGATATCATTTGTAATATAATAAGACTGACCTTCATATATATTTGCATATACATTTGAATCCTTTTTTTGTTTCTTAGAAAATACAGAGTATTCTACTAGGCATTCTTTTCTTAGCCTTTATCAAGTACAATACAAGGAAAGCAAATCATATTTTAAGTACAGTATGTAGTTTCTATTAAGTGAATATCAATTGTATTTTCAAAACTCTGCTTGTAAAGGTGACAGACAGGTCACAGTAACACTCATTAAAATCATGAATTCTGAGAATATACTTGCTAAAATATAAAATAGTTAGGCAGGCATTTCTTTTAAATAAATTGTTTCCTTAAATATTCTTCTCTGGCTAGACAAGACTTTTATTAGTTTCATAGTAATATACAAAGGTTTTTCTTTACCTGTTGACCAGCCACTGCACATCTGGGAAATCAGGAGTATCAATTTCTGGGCACCCTATGGCTTCACTAAATCCTGATAGATTTGAGGATACCATATACAATTTCATTTGTTTTAGGAGCCCAAAATAGCCTTTTCATTTAAGTTCCCCACCTTAAATGTAAATTAATGAATATTTGAAGGGAACAAATACAGGTTTTAAAAATTACTAGTCTCTAATCTGAATTGTGATCTAGAAGAAAAGTTGCAGAGAACATGAAATAGGAGCTACAGTTTAATACTGTTGTGATGTGCTGTATATAGCTGGAGGTCAAGTAAGTATTACCCGATAAGGAGGATTATAGTACTTAGTTGATTAGTGATTTGTTACAGTATTGTTTTCTGCAAAATGCACATCATCAGACATTTTTGAACTATTTAAAGTATCTTAAAAAAAACCACCCTATATATTATATTAAAAATAAGGGAAAAATACTTTCCAAGTTTAAAAATTTATATTCTTTTAAACCTATACTTGTAAAAATATCTTAAGTGTAATTTAACTGGAACATGAAAACACCAGCACTTTCCATTAAAATATATTCAAAATCCTTAAAAATTATTTATCTGAATTTAAAGTCCTAGATTTCCTTGATTGTTGGGTGACTGTTCTAGTTTCCAGGATCATCTGCCTACAATAATATCTGTCAGCTGAGTCAATCCTGAAAAGTTGGTGTGCTCTGGGTTTTTTATTAGACTTCAGCTCTCAAGAGCTCAGAAGCACACCTTTTCAGCAGGACCACCTGCTGTCTGGAATGAGATTCAGATGGCCACCCATTCTGCTGCTCCTCACCCAAGTCTTTGGCAAAGGACAGTGATATTCCCAATTGCATTGCACTTTCTGTCTTTTATTTTTTATATTATATTGATTTTACTGTAACTTATTTGATTGCTGTGAATCATCAATAGCCAGTTAGGTATCATACAAATTTAATAAATTATTATCTGTTCACAACAATGTGAAGTCACACCTGCAAGTTCTTTAGTTCATGTTAGCCTCCATACGCATCAAATCCTTCTCTTGAACCTAGGATGTTGTAATGCATGGGTCATCAAACTACAGCCCTCGGGCTGGATACAGCTTGCCAAAGCCATTGATCTGGCCCATGTGGGAACACAATGCTGTCCCACCCACATTGCCCTCCCTACCTCCCGGCTGCCACCCACCTTCTGGAGGCTGAGGAGGCCAAAAACAAGACACACTGAGGCCTCAAGAGACCAAAAATGGGCCTGTTTTTGGCCTCTCCAGCGAGAGAGGGAGAGAGAGAGAGAGGAAGGGAGGGACGGACGGACAGACAGACGGACAGACAGACACACACACAGAAGTCATACACACACACTCATCCCCCCACTAAGGCAGCCACATCCCTTCATTAATCTGCTTTCCAATCCCTAGGAGCATAACAAATTAAATTTTCATTTGTGTGTATTTCTTAATGGACTGCTTAATTGCCCATGCCCATCCAGTCACAGGACCACCTAGCCACACCCACCTAGCCTGAGGGACCATGAAATGGTCCCCTGTTTAAAAAGTTTGAGGAACCCTGTGGTGATATATCAGTGCAGTATATGCATGGATCCAAGCACTATGGCCTTTTCAAATTGACTGATGGAAATTTTGCCAATGTGCAGTTCTAAGATTCTGGACAATGTTTTCTAAAATAATATCAAGATTTTTTTTGCTATGGCATCCAGAATTGAACGTGTTCACCCAATTCAAGTTTACCGAGGTTCACACACTAAATTCTATCTAGCGGTTTCCATCAGCATATTCCTATTGAATATGTTAAGAAAACATATGTTCCATAAGAGCAGTTCAGCAGTAGAACTAATTACTCACAGAGATAGTCAACTTTCTTTTATTGGATGTGTTCAAGCAGATTTAATTTGAAATCCTAACTGAGCAGAACATTCACTTGGTTTAATTACCTGTTCTATTATTTCATATTCTCATGATTATCCCCAAACTGATTCTCCAAAATAACATTTTAATTCTTTGACTTATTATGGCATTGTTTGAATGATATGCCAAATCAAGATGTTTACCATAATGGCCAAGTTTAGGCTATGGGTCAAATAATGAACAAAAAGGAATACATTTAAAACCAGATATGGCCCACTTTTCTTTTGTTGACTTCTGCAGTAAGTCCTGTTTTGTTCTGTTTTAGAAAAGTTATCCTGCTGACAGACTTTAATAGTTCAAACCTGCTCTCTACTCCTTTTTATTTTTTTCCAGACCAATGGACCTTCAGAAAGAAATTATGTAAATGGATTTTGGGCTCTGTCCATCTGTCTTTCTGTCAGCAGAATTTGGTGTGACAGCAAAAGCTAACAACAAAAAAAGTTCAAGTTAGAAAATGGCTTGAATTTAGTTGGCAACGGCAGGGCAAAAAAATCAGGAAAAAAAACCCAACCTGTCCTAGATTTTATCTTACCATATTTGTTCTTTGTTTTGATTATATAGAATAGCATAAAATAAAATCAGCATGACTGCAACAAACCTACAAAAAATGCTAGGTTTTCAACAGAGAACAGGTTGCAACAAATTTTTCTGCACACTTGGATTCTGATCTGGAGAGCTACTGTACATTAAGAATCAGAGAACTACCATATATACTAGTAAAATTAAATAAAGCTCTGTTTAAATTATTATACTGACACAACTTATATGAAGTTCCAAAATAAACTAGAAAGATATATGAAATCAATATTATTTCAGAATTATTTGGACTAATTTGAACGCAGTGGACTTTGTATTAATGCAGATTGTTTAAAAAATACTAAAAAAATGTATTTGTAGCTAAAGTCAATAAACCAAGGTGTACTAAACTGAGAGTTAATTATAGTAGATTTTTATTCAATAATAGGTGTTTAAATATAATTTGTATGAATTTTAGATCAAGTGTCTTTTACTTCTGCAATGACATACTACTATTTTATCATGATGCGACTTCTGATTAATCATTTGAGTAGTATATATCATAGTAATTTTCCATTACTATTTTGCACATAGATGAACAAAAACTAAAAGTGTAATTTCAGCAGCAGATTAATCAACAAAGACATGTTTATTGAATCATTTGAATCTCAGCAAAGCAGAGGGTTTTTTTCTGTCTACATGACCCAGAAAGTAATCTCAATAGAAATTAGTTGGATAATACATAACTAACACTAATGGGAGCAAACAGAGAACTAGTTACAGCCCTTTCAAACAATTTCAAAGGAATGTTAATCTAGTTTCAATGTATGTGAACGTAACAATAAAAATATTTCTCTTTATGTAAATAGAATTGACTAATACAGTTGCTCACAATTAGGTAGCTTAGACTAAAAGCCTATTGAAAAAACCAATTTTAATCTGTTTTTGTAGTTAGAATAAAAAGTACCTATCTCTGGGTTTTATTGTTATTTTTAAGCATTTATTCATATAGTATTATTCTAATTTAACATGCTGCTTCAACAACTTACTTTTACCATACTTCTACTCTATAAGATCTATCAAATTTCTATTTTCACCAACTCGGTTTATACCTCTGTTTCACCACTTGGCTATCATCCAATACAATTATTCACTTTGTCTTTGGATTATCTCTGAGTTCCTTCTTCTCACCCTGTCTGACTCTTGTCCCGACTTGAGAGTGCCGCTATATATTTCAATTACCCTTGACTTTCCAGGGCCCAATCTCACTTCTTTGCCATAGATCTGCCAGTGGTTTAATCTGCTCTAAACATGTTTGATCCACTAATACAGCCAGCAGTATCATGATCAGTTCTGATTATTTATGAATAAAAGAAAAATTTGGAATAAATTCTGTTCATACTTCTTCTACCTACTTTTGCCATCCTACAAATGGATGAGCAGCTTTCAGTTCTGTCCATTATAGCAGCCCTGTAGTTGCATGATCACAATCCAGGCACTTGGATGCCCAGTTCAAGATTACAATTTTGCAGGGAGTTGTAGTCACGTGACTGCCATTTGCAACCTCCCCCACTGGCTTCCACACATACAAAATCAATGAAAAAGTCAGCAGGAAAAGTCACAATTCACTTCAATATGTTCTCCCTGGTTTTCCTAGGCTAGCATTGTGCCCTCCATCCCTTGGCTTTCCTGCTCTTGTGCTACTCTGCACCTTCCAGAGTCTACTTTTGCTCCTTCCTGCACTCACAATTATGTGGCACAACACCTTTCCTCCCCTGACCTCCCTCAATTCATGCACGGCCTATACCAAGCCTCCCAGGGTTTCCCAACTCCCACTTCTGCAGCATCCAGACATGCCTTACTTAGGACTTGCCACTTCCTGCCTGTTGGGATTGGCCTCACTAAATGATGCAGTCGTGTGACATCATACATCATGACCGTATTGCTTAAGGACATGAGTCTCAGTCCTAATGAGCCATGTTGTGCAGTGGTTAGAATGTAATACTGCAGATTACTTCTGCTGATCACTAGCTGCCAGCAGTTTGGCAGATCGAATCTCACCAGGCTCCAGGTTGACTCAGCCTTCCATCCTTCTGAGGTCGGTAAAATGAGACCCAGCTTGTTTGGGACAATATGCTGACACTGTAAACCACTTAGGAAAGACTGTAAAGCACTACGAAGCAGTATATAAGTCTAAGTGCTGTTGTTATTGCTAATTACTATCATAAACTGAGGACCACCTGTACTTAATTCAAAATTTCCTAATGAGTCTTACTTTATTTGAGGACACACTGCATACAAACACTGTATACATTGCAGCATTCTTTTTCAGTTTAGGGAATTTCAGGAACAAACTATTAGCATTGTGTAATTTTAAGTGTAAATAATAAAAAATGAAAAAACACCACAGATTGCTAAAATAATTCTTTTTAGTAGTATTTTAAGAATATGGTCTGGTACAATTCAAACATTTACTAAAAAAAATATTGTATGAATACCTATAAGCAAATTAAATAAAAAGGTTACTAGTTTTTTTTGGTGTCACCTGCAAGAGAATAAGACTCCTAGTTACATTGTTAACTGAAGGAAGGCATTTTGGATACAATTTGGTATTAAAATTTGGGAGATTATGTTAAATATGTTTGTCATCATTTATATTTGCTATGATACTTACACTGCAAAGAAAATTTTAATACGATGTGCCACAGTTGCAAAAAATATTTAAATTGCGTTTAATGAAATGCGAGTAGACCAATTAAGAAAAAATAATTGTAGCTGCAGAGCTATGTAATTGTTTCAAAAACAGTATGCGAAACACTGTTCATTAATCTATAGTTGCTAAAATATTGGTACTAATATTACCAGTTATTATATATTGTTTTAAGAATCTAAAAAATAGTAATTATTATAGGCAAAAATGGAGCTGGGCCAAAGACAGGTTAAAGAGAACTTTAACATTTATAGCTTAAGAAGGTTACTATTGTGACACTTATTTCAAAGAAAAGCATGCTCTTTTCTTTGTAAGAGAAAGACTTGATCAAATAAGAATTTTCAGCCTTTTATGTCTCAACTATGAACAATTATCTACATTCAGAAATCAATTGTCGTGTGTGTCTCTCCACCCATGGTCAAGACTTTTCTTTATTATGAGCAGCAATTAGAAACAGGTAAAAATAATTCTTGACAATGAATTTTCTGTTTTGATCCCAAATAGTTAAAACAAAGGTAAATTCCAAGGAATTGTATTGCTCTGTCCAGTTTATACCAATATTATGAGAAGATTCTCTATGCACACACATAGACAGACAAACACACGCACACACACGCACAGACATTTACCAGCTTTAAATACACACATACACAACTACATACATACCGGTACATACATAAATACCGTACATATATACAGTAGTGTATTCAATTATATGGGTCAATAAAATTTGCCCAGAGCAATTCTAAACTCCACTACAGTTAAAAAAAATTTTTTTAAACAACAAGCCTCTGATAATCCAATATTGGGTTATTAAACTTTGAAAAAGCAACAGCACTTAGAAATAAGTATATTGCTGATTTTTATAAATGAGTAAATTTTAAACTGCTTATGGTTAATTAGACCAAAAAAGAATCTACCCCTACTTTAACAAGATTAAGATAAAATCTGATTGATTGATTGATTGATTGATTATGTGCTATCAGATATTTTAATTAAAAGCATATTTTGTTGATAGATAGAATAAATTTCCATTTCCCCCTATAATTACAATACAGTACTTCTGTTGCAATATAAAAGAGAAAAGATATGAATTGTTCTGTGGAGGAGAACACAGAACAAAACAATAAACCACAAACAGGTTTTAGTTAAAAAGTTATATCGGTGGATAAAATATAAACACTGAAATAGATGTTCACACTGGATGCATATTGGCAATCATTTACTGTAACAGCGCTGGGCTTGTGCAGAAAAATATGCAGCTTCAGCACAGTGGAGTTAGGAATTGTAGGAAAATCACTCATGTTTAGGAGAGCATAGAATTCCACAGTATCGCATGCCCATAGGCCAGACTACAGTAACATTAAATGCAGTGGCATTGCGGTGTTGTTAGTATAAGCAAAGGGATTATCATATAAACAGGAAGCTGTTTATAGCTAATAAAAGAAAAACCACTTAATAAGCTTTCTAAGTGTGAAGGGGACGAGACACTTTAATAAATGCTATTGTTAATGTGCAAAGAATGTGAGGTCAACAACTTCTCGATATACAGAAGTCCTATATTATTAGAATGGTACAAAATTGAATATTAGCTTTAACATATTGTTTCCCAAATGAGCTTTCAGGATCTTTTCACAGTTTATTTTAGCTGCTAATAATTAAGGAACATTTCCTGCTTGGCTAATTTATTTCTTTTAAAAAAAAATTCTCTTCACCAAAAGAATGTAAAATATGATTTATTTAAAAGATGTGTCGTTCTTGTTATTATTCTAAGCATTATTTTAATAGTGAAACCTGACATTAGTTAAGTCGCAAAGTTCCAAAGATCATACACATATATTTATATTTACTTAGATTTCTATCACGCCCCATCTCCACAAGGGACTCGGGGCGGCTTTATTTTAATTAAAACCTCAATGGGATATACCCCTAGGTTAGTATACACATGACCATGATCTAAATCCTAATAATACATATTCAGTTAAGGAAAAACTGTGTAGTTACTTTTACAATACGAAACGAATGACAAATAAATGCATATCACTTGGATTAACCCTTGAATTAAACACAAATGTGCAATAAATAAATGTTCCACTCTCTGTTATAGTTAATAAGAAAACTGAAATATTCAGCTCCTTAGAAAAATGTAGAGGCCTTGATAAGTAGAGATCTTTGAAAAGATTAGCAACTTGTACAATTGTGTACATTTTATTACAGAAATAGAAAAGACTGAACTTCTATTGATGCCCTATTTAAATGCTTCCCTCCATAGTAGTGAAAAAAATCTTCAGATCTTTTAAAAAAGCAAAATACTCCTAAACCTAAAATGATTATATTAAACTCAAGGCTTCTCTGATTAACAAGTCAATTGGAAAATGCATATTGCTATACAAAAAGCATACAGAGAAAGAGGGATGTTTTCACAAAAAGTAAGCATGTACTCTGAAGACTAGGAACTGTAACAATAAAAATGAAGAGGCTAGAACAGATTTTTACATGGCTGAAAGGAGTAATCTGAAGGCCTTGGGATATGCACTTGGGAGTACATGCTATGTTTTGTAATAATTTTTGTTGTTTTTTTTAAACGGGTAGGATGATAGAATCTTAAATATGGAGATAGATTTATATGGCTACACAATGTATTCATGCTTCAAAAGGTAAAAATTGCAGTAAGATGAAAGGTAGCTTTAAATACATTTAAATGTTTCAATAAAATTAACAACATTCATTGTAAAGATATGGTCTTTTTTCTATCATTTCATTAAAAAGAAATTCACAACCCATAATGAAACGGTGGTTAAAACTGGAGGACCGACTGCAAAGTGATGGCTTAATTGTTCCTGTGTCCACTTAAGAAATATTTTTGAAAGTGCTAAACAGAAAATCTTTCTTCCCCCACCGAGACTCACACATACACACATCAAGAATACATTTTACACATTTTGCAAATAGCAAGCAGTATTACTAATTAACACCTACAGCGTATTGTTTAGTTTTATTCGATTTCTATCCCGCCCCATCTCCACAAGGGACTATTATGTTAATGATAATAGCATTTTGAAATAAGCAATTATTTTGCTTAACATTTGAGTATTTCATATCAGAATGAAATCTGTACTGGCTGCTATCTAATCATGCTATTTAAAATACTTGTAAAGATATCCACATTAGCATGCATGTTTTAATGCAGTAATGCAGTCCTATTATTTTAGCATAATAAATTTAAATATATTTAACCAAAGCAACAGATGACCAATGCTGGGTTCATTAGTGTGTCAAGCATCTTTATACATCAAGATCTGTTTATGTAATTGCTCACTGAAAAGCAGACAACAAACAGTAACACAGAGAGAGACACACACACACAAACACTGCTGTTACCACCGTTCCAGTGCTAAAGGGGAAAGGTTCTATTATTACTTACCTAGCATTATCCAACGTTTGTGCAAAAAGATCATTTTGTAAAATATTTGGAGATGAGAAAACCCCATGAAAATGTGATAACACCGAATTGCAGACCTGTCGCAATGTCTCAAATTGCATTTTTTTTCCTTCTTCCCTGCTATTCCTTCTTACCACCTGTGCAAAAAAGTCATCTATTTTGCAGTCACCATCAAATGCAGATACGGCAAATCAAGTTCCATATTCCTCCTGATCTCGATCAAAATCGTAGCTAAATGTGCAGGGATGGAGAAATAGTTGTAATGTCATTCTTCTAATTCAGTCGTAAAAAAACGTAAGACCCACACTGATTTCTCATCACTAGAGCAGGAATTCCAAACAGCAGCAGCAATCTTCCTGGGCATTCCCAGCTGAAGTGTGAAGCTGAACTGCATTCATGTAGCCTCCTCATATTTCTCGATGCCTCTTAAAACACACACACGGAATAAATGCTGCCCTCAGGAGTTTCAGCACATCTGGCTGCCAGCAATAAAATCTCAGAAGTAATAAAAAACGAGGATGAGCATCCACAGTTACTACTGCCTAAAAGGAGGAGGAGGAGGAGGGGGGGGACACATCCTCTGCAGCTTCTCCTCCACCCTTCCTCCTCTGGGAAAAAAAAACTAGCACCAATGACAGAATACATAGGTCCTTTTTTGTTTTAGAACTTGACGGCAGCGGCACAAGCTGAAGGACCCTTCTAAAAATAGTAAGAGATCTCTAAAGGATCCTATGGAGCGAGGAGACGATGGGAATACATTCATTGCCTCCATTTTTTTTTAAAGCTGCATCATTATCTGCATGTGATAAGGCTTATTCTGTGATAAAGGCAATTCTGCCCTTTGCCAGTTTAATTTGGTCTCCGTGTACAACTAAAGAACGTTACAGCCGGTGCTGGATTATGTTGCATTAGTGACTGCACACCTTGTGCTCATGCCACCAAGACAATTTTTTTTAAACCCAAATTTACGGGGGAAAAATCTCCCACAGCAATTTCCCTGAGTGATCCAAAGGCAGAAAACCTGCAGCAGCCTGTGAAATTTGCTGCATTCTATTCAGTAACGGAAGAAGGAAATTAAACCAAGAAAAGAGTCTTGACATATTCAAAAGCCTAAGACTAGAACTTAGCACCCCTTGAGCTGACCAACAAGACAGTGGCTAGATAGGAAAAGGGGGGGGAGGGGGGAGAACCCTGAAATACAATTAGACTGTATAGCAAAACAATTCCACCTGAACAGGTAAAGATCATGCCACTGTTATCCATGGTTGTGTCCTGTGGATCAAATTCCTGTGCTAGAATATAAGATTGCATCTACGATCACCTCTAAAGGGAAGAATATCAATTAGCACATTCCACTTTAGAATATTTAATCTGTACCAGCCACTTACAATAAAAAAACACCATTAAAGTCTGTGCACTGAAAATGATTCGAAGAGCTAAGGAAAATGGAGAGAGGAAACTACTGTGACCATTGGAAAGTTTTATATTTGGTTATCTGAAGGTATCATTGTTGTTCTTAAGATTGACCTACATGTAATACATGTACAGAGGTATTCCAATGCAGCATAGAATTTAACAAATTGATTTACAATTTTAATCATATAATTCTACATATATAGATCTACTCAGAATAAGTTCCGTTAAATTCACTGGGATTCATTATTTGTGTATTAATGTAGTGATGGAAAGAACCACGAACTAGAGTTAGTGTTCTCTACACCACTTTGCTGCCCCCTAGTGTTCATTTGGGCAATATGCCTAATTTAGATTAACCTTAAATACCAATTGTATTTAAGACAGTATATTCCTTTTTTTGCTCTCATACTGAGGAATAGCTAATGATTAACTCAAGAATAATAAAGGATGAGCCTAATTGGTTTACTTCCTATAACATTTTTTTCACTTTCTAACTATATGTGCCATTTTGCATCGATTTCTGACTTTTAAGTCCAAATATTTATATGCATATGAAGATTTTGCAATATATTCAAGACATTTTCCATAATGCATGCTTTTCGCATACTATTATTTTCCATGATATATATATCAATCACAATGTTATACTCCATATAGAGCAGGGGTCTCAAACTCAATTTACCTGGGGGCCGCTGGAGGCAGAATCTGGGTGAGGCTGGGCCACATAATATTATATTAATATAATATTATATGCACTAACATTATACTTTCATATCACGGTGGGGGCCACAAGATACCGTCCTGTGGGCCGCAATTGGCCCGCGGGCCACGAGAATGAGACCTCTGCTATAGAGAGTTAGTACAATAGCTATCCAAAGCAATCACATGAACACTTTTGTCCATAAATTTTACATGTAAACAATTTTGTCAGTCCTAGCAAATGTTTGTCACCAGATTCTGAAGGGAAAATAGTAGTAAAAAGAATTGGGTAGCAACAAGATGAAGAACATAATCTGAGATTATGGATAATACTAGCCCAGATAGGCAAATTATTTAATATTAAAGTTATGTTCTTGCTCAAACTACTTCTATTCAGTGATTGAAAGTAAGAACATTGCTGGTATCAAGGGCTTGCCTGCTTGAGAAATTGCTAAAAGGTGAAGGCCGTAAAAAAGCCCAACCCCAACAAAATCTGCTGAGTCAGTTCCACAGGCTGTGGGATTTCTGAAGTAAACTACCCAGGATCACAGTGTTTTCCAATAATATATTATTATAGCAAACTGAGCTGAATGGTGACTCAACTTCTGCTCCTGCTTAGAAGCATTGCTCCCTGCTTTCTGCCTGCCTGCTGCAGCACTTCCAAATAGGAATGTAGCCAACAGTCGGTGTTTTCATCTGCAATATTTATTTATTCCAGAACACAGAAGCCCAGTGTCAGGCATCATACTAGGAGCATTCTAACAAAGGGAGAAAGCATTGCAGAAGTGCCATCATGAATGCTAAGCAAGGCAAAAGTAATTAATAGTGGGACAGCAGCATGGTGGCAGCAGACCAGGAAGAAAAATGAGGAATGGACTATCAGAAAGCATTGGCGGGATTATGATAAGGCTAAGAGGCCTGGCACTCGAGGGAACTTGAAATCTGAGCCAGAATTAGTACATTATAGGAGAGGAGAGGTAAATTGGCATGATTTTGCTTCAGCATCTCAAAGAAGCAAGTTTTCTGTGACTGGGCTTACCTAATATAGAGCAGGGCTTGTTTTTAAAGAATAAAGTTGAATTTCTACTGCACCCTGAGGAGAGAATTTTTGCTTCCTTGGATTTCTATCTACAGTTGTCCAATGGAAAACTATTCCCTTTGAACTTAGAAGAAAGCAATAACCTTTTTGCTGAAGATTCTGAATATCTAAGGCAGAGGTGGGGAACCATGACCCTTTTATGACTTGCGGACTTCAATTCCTAGAATTCCTGGGCCAG
>JAPKID020000328.1:0-19231 GCA_026931265.2 Tropidonophis doriae | reverse complement strand
TAAGCAAAAAAGGGCCTGTTTTTCTCTCATTCGTGCCTTCTCCAGCCCCCAGGAGCATTCTACAAGGCTCCTAAAAGCTAGGCACAGCCATTTTGGTGAAGGGGGCGGGGTTTCAAGAGGCAAAAAAAATGCTGACTCGGTGTATAAGACGCATCCAGATTTTCAGTCTCTTTTTTGAGGGAAAAAGATGGGTCTTATACACCAAAAAATATGTTAATTGTTAAGTGCATTTTCTCATTTTACCACTCTTCTTGCCACAATTGTTAAGTGAATTGCTGCAGTTCTTGAGTTTATAACAAACGTGTTAAGTGAATCTGACTTGCCCATTGACTTCGCTTGTCAGAAGGTTACAGAAGATGATGCCATGACCCTGGGACAGTGCAGCTGTCATAAATATGATTCAGTTGCCAAGAATCTGAATTTTGATCATGTGAACATGTGGATTCTACAAGTTTCATATGAAAACTGGTCATAAGTCATTTTCAGTGCTGTTGCAACTTTAAATGGTCACTAAATGAACAGTTCTAAGTCAAGGTAGAGAAAAACACCCTCTAATGGCACATATTGGCACGAAAAATACCTATATATAGGCACGTATTGCTGAATCATCTTCATTGCATCAGTTTACAATTTACAGCTTACAAATTTTAACAGCTGGCAGCTATTAAATCCTCATTACCTGATACTTCATTAAGAACTGAAGGAAACTCTTAATGAATGCAATTCATTAAGAAAGTTTACAATTTGCAATTTCAAAGGTTCTTCATATTTGAAAGCAGTAAAAAAGTAATTCCAAAAGTGATTAAGAAATGAGACTTGGACAAATTTTGTGTCCAAATAGGTTCATTATAACTGAGTTTAACTTCTTGACTCATGATCTGGGTTCAAAAATTACAGCGTAACTACAAAGTAACTATGCAGGTTGTACAGACCAACCTTGGTTTTCAAATAACATGCTTTTATTAATGACTCAAATGCCTAAGTTAATTTTTATTAATGACTCAGATAGAAAAAAATTTAGTGGGAGGTACAGACTTCATTGCCACTTCACCCCCATATGGATAACTTAATTATTCAAGGTGAATTTCCAGTACAGGAAATTGCAACCATTTGTTTAGTGACCTTTCAAGGTTACAACAGCCCTGAAAGTGACTCATTACAATTTTTCACACTTACAACTGTTGCAGCACCTCCATGGCCACATGGTCAAAATTCATATGTTTGGCAACTGGAATGCATTTATGAATCATGCATTAATTTCTGTAGTAAAACTTTTTTAAACAGGAAAAATGTATGTGGTTAAATAATCCACATTATGTGCTCCAGAATGAATTGCTAAACTTGTCAAAAATCCACAAAAGCTTTGGATGTATCATTAACAATAACAATTAACCAAGGAATAGACCACCTAACACTGTTAGACTATCATAGTGAGGTTTTCATTTCTGGTTCACTTTGGCATGGGTTTTTCTTAATACCCTGTTTCCCTGAAAATAAGACCTTCCTGGATAATAAGCCCAATCGGGCTTTTGAGCACATGCACTAGAATAAGCCCTCCTCCGAAAATAAGCCCACCTCGAAAATATTGCAACAGAGCAGCAGTCATGAGGTGACCACGCTTGGCGCCTCCTGCACCTCAAAAATAACAAGACCTCCCCAAAAATAAGGCCAAGTGCTTATTTGGGGAGGGGTGTCAAAAGAAAATAAGACCCAGTCTTATTTTCAGGGAAACACGGTATTTCATTCATACCTACAGGGTACTCCAATCTTTATAGGGGCTTTGGCATATTCAAAATGTCCCTGCTACTGTGAGCAGCTCTCTATAAAGAGGGCAGGAAGCACAGAAGTGCCATCTAGAGAACGAACCAGGAAAATATGCGAAGCATGATGTTTCTCTCATTCTTAAGTCTCCTGTTATGGGGATGATGTGCTCAAATGAAAGGTCATAATTAATTGTTTTATTTATTCTTCACCTTTGCTACTGTGTAGTTAATAACTCAAAGTGGCTAACATACCTAATGCTTCTTTTTCCTGCTATTTTCCCCATAACAGCAACCCTGTTGCTGTTGGGCTGAGAGAGTGTAACTGGCCCAAAATCACATCGTTGGCTTTCTGGCTTAAGGTAGGACTAAAGCACACAGTCTTCTGGCTTCTAGTTTGGCGCCTTAACCACTACACCAAACTGGCTCTTTGCTGGACCTGCACTTTTTTCTGGAAGTCCCCATTTTTCTTAGCTAACAATGGCAAATCGCTATGAGTATATCAAACCTGTAGACCATACTACAATTTACTATTGTTTCGATCAGTATATTGTATCATACATTGGCAATATATTTATTAGATCGAAAAGGAGAGTAAACAAATTTATGGATATTATCTCCACTTTTGCAAGCAATGTATGTTAATGTCTATTACTAGGAAATTTGAGTAGGAAGATGTTATAATAGTCATGTCTTCTTAAAAGATTTTTCCATTGGTATCTGACTGGTTGTTGTGGAAATAGAATATTGGATTAAAAAGGTCTTCAGATTGATCTGGCATGCACTTTTCTTAGACCTGGCAAAAGTAGATGAAAATAGTAGAGACACGTAGAGACTATCCATTACAGCAGGAATAAAAAGACAAAATCTGTAAAAAGCTACACCCATTTCTGTCATCAGAAAGGACTTTATTCTTACTATAAATTTATTTCACTCAAGTGTGGAAAATAAGGATTTCAAAACAGTCAGATATGTCTTATTAGGTACATAAAAATATTGGTATATAAAACAATAAAAGATACATAGAATCAAAGGCATAAAACTAATAAAAATACTAATCACAAATTTACTGAACTAGAGAAAACAATATTTAGAAAAATATTTAAACATTTATCTACATATATCTTAGGAAAATTCTCACGACATACATATGCAACTATGTTTTATTTATTTCTTTGCTTATTTGTTATCCTGCCACAATCTCGTGACTCTTGATGCTTAGAATGTCATAATAAAAATAATAGAATTAAAACAGAAAGAAAAGTAGATCGGACTTTCCCAGGGGGAAAAAAAAGGTGTATGTTGCTGAACGAGAGGCTTACTAAAATAAAGAAGCCCACAAATTCTCATCCCTTTCTCCTCTTTCATGTGTGGATGAATGATAAACGAAGGACCTGAAAACAATATCAAAAAACTATAAACAGCTAGGAATGAAAGCCCAAAATGTTGGGAACATAAGTTACATTTTTATTTGGTGTTTTCAACAAAAGGTCAATATTCAATGATGGAACAGATTTTAGAAGTAAACCGCTGGCTTGAAGAATGGTGCTATCAAGAGAACATTGAATTCCTAGACCACAACCTGTGGTACCTACATGAAAGGCGCCTTTCTGAGGGAGATGGATGGTTCAGAAATATGAAGGAAAGGAGGAAGGGAGACAGAGAGAGAAAGAAAAGAAAGAAAGAGGCTCAGAATGAACTGCCTTGCAATAAATGCCAAAAATAGTGTTTTTTAAAAATATTTCAACATATGAAAGAAAACTATTGGTCCACTAATGGGAAAAGATGGCAAGGGGGTGACAGATAGCATGGATAAAGTGGAACTGCTTAATTCGTTCTTTGCACCTGTCTTTATGCAAAATGAAAAAACAGTCCAACCTATAAAAGGTTAAGTGAATCATGCAGTTCTTAAGAGAATCTGGCTTCTCCCATTGACTTTGCTTGTTGAAAGCCAGCTGGGAAGGTTACAAATAGTGATCACATGACTCCAGGACAATGCAACTGTCATAAATACAAGCCAGTTGCCAAGTGCTCAAATTTTGATCACACGATTATGGACATGCTGCAATGGTTGTAAGTGAAAAATGGTCATGACTTTTTCCTGGGCCATTGAAACTTAGAATCATCACTAAATAAACGGTTGTAAGTTGAGCATTATCTGCAATATGCTTTCCATTAACTGTCTCTTCAAATTTTTAAATTTCAAATTTTCAATTTGAAAATTCATAACATATTTACAAGGTAAAAGTTCAGACTTTGAAGCCTTTACTAATCAATTTTATGATGGAAATGAACAGCCCATAATCATCATGCTGTTCTACTAATTTCATTCTTGGAATGTGATTCCTAGAAAGATAAATGTTGTTCTTTCTGACAGAATCAACATTTTGCACCAGTTTTCCTTCTCTGATTGCATATGCTTTTGAAGAAGTGGTTTATTTTTCAAGGACATTTGCAAGATCTTTCCACTGTCAATAACTTGAAAATGACCTTGTCCAGGGCCTGGACTGACTTTGCTCCACTCCCCCACGTCTCCTCTTACTTCTTATCACAACTCAGTCTGGCAACATTCCCAGTTACCAAGGCCCCCTCATCTCCAATATTCTCTAGGAGTCTAGGACATACAAAATTAGAAATTCTGGAAATGAATTTTGAATGGCGAGAGGGAGACTTCTCACTGAGGGCAAAGTGCAGGTTGTCCCTGTGCTCATCCTGGGAAGTGCTGCTAATCTGTTGCTACAAAAAACGTCAAAGAGATTGCATTCACACAACATGGTAAACCAAACTATAATTTGTCTGCACACGGATCCCCAATACTTCTGAAACATTGGGCAAAAGTGGAATTTTAAGAACACTCCTTACTTATTCATAGTTGCTACAAAGAGCTTTTTGTTGTTCTTGTTCAGTTGTGTCTAATTCTTGGGAGACTGACAGGACAAGTTTCTGCACCTTTCTTGGCAAGATTTCAGAAATAGCTTGCCAGTGCCTCCTTTCTAGACCTGAGAGAGAGAGAATGGCTCAAGGCCACCCAGCTGGCTTGGTGCCTAAAGCAGGATTAGAATTCTCAGTCTCCTAAATTTGTAGCCTGATGCCTTAACTGCTGCTCTGAAAGCTTCATTACAGAGGGCAAACTTGGAAGCTTATCCATAGTCTTATCCATTGGCCACTACACTTAACAGAGTTGGAAGGGACCTTGCAGGTCATCTAGTCCAACCCCCTGCATCTGTCTCTACCTAGGATCGAACTCACAAGAACTCCACCTGTCGGCCCCACCATCTCAGCTTATTATGGTCTTTGGGTGAAGAAGAGTATTTGCAATGAGTCCTGACTATATTTTCTCAGCATTGCTAATATTTATGTATCTCTGATATCTGTGTGGGATTTTTGGAAATAAGAGACTTCACTTATAATTGCACTCTTTGCCTTGCAGCATGCTTATTTTATTTTTATTGCTATTAAACAATATATATAAAACAGAGGCACAGAACTTGATACACGCTAGTGGAGAGAACTTAAAAGCATATCATCCTCCTTTTTCATCATGTATGTTGTGCAAATGACGTTCACTATGGTTTTGTCTGCAAACTGCGATTAAGCAGAACATGATTTAGCATGGATCATGTAGCACTTGTTGCTGTCTGAAATCCGAGGCATCACAAACCAGAATAGCCCAAAACTGCTGCCCGGTGTAATCCTGGCACTGAAACAAGCAAGCGGTTGCTGACAGAGTGAACTCAAAAGGCGCAATGCTAAACAAAGCACCTTGATGTCTCTATGTTCCGCCGACCTACCGCCGCATCCTTCCTGGCAAAGTTACAAGGAAGCTGCAATCAAACGCCACGCTGCTGCTGCTGCTGCTGCCGCCGCACAGAAGCTGCCCTCGTGGAAGCCAAGCGCCCACGAAACGAAAGCGGGAGGGTGTTAACTTCCGGCTGCTAACCGCGGGAAAATCAGGCTACGAAGAGGTGGCGACGACGTTGTCAGCCACCCTTTGAATTGGACGGTGGGATGTCCACGGCTGAGACGAAGCTGAAACATCAGCCGGTGCAAAATGGCTTCCGTCTTAAGCAAAGCTGAGCCACAATCGCTTTGCGGTCCTGGTTTTATTATTTAGCGGCCGCCTGCAGCGTTTCGCGTAAAAGGAAGGCTAGAAGATTTCAAAGCCCAGCAGACGCGTTGCAGAATGTAGCTAGGAAGCTATTAGCAGCTACATCTGTGTCAAAATCAGGAACAAACCAACGAGCTGTGCCCCATCAAGTCTAAATGAACAAGTGGGCAATTTAACGTGTTAAGTAATATGCTGCTCCGCACGTAACTCGGGGCGCGCTTACTTCACTCGGAACTGCCTCTTATAGGATCGCTGCTGACTCCCGCATCCTTCATCTTGGGTCTGTCCCCGTTACCGATAACTTAATTGCAGGGGAAAAAAATGTGTTTCCGTTCTGCTGGCATTCAAAGATCCTCATCTCTCTTAATCAAAGGATGATTTTAATTTAAGCATATTTAATAAACTATAACCCGCAACTATTTTCCGGAGAAGTAGTTGGTGTGCGAACTAGAGGAATACTAAACATCAAATCTAAATTATAACCTGTTCTTTACGTTTCTTCAAATATCGCCCTTTCCCCCCGCCCTTTTTTTTAATCACTGCACCAAACAGGTTAAACGCTACCCATATTTTAAAAATGTTATTTTTTGTATTGCCTGTTACTGCAAACTTGAAATGAATTTAGTACAGTCTAAAAGAAAAATAAAAAATGCCCACGACGCTTAGGAGAATATTTCCCAGCATGCTTTGCTCCACCAGAAAAAAAAATAAAAAATCCTCGCCCGCTCTGCTTTCAGTTGCGTTGCTTCCTGGGAAATAGAGTTCTACAGTGCCGGCCGGGCTTCTGAAGCGATTTGTGAGGAGGTGCCAAGATGGCGGCCCTGTGGGGCGGCGGTGCGGGACACGCTGGGGCTGGCGGAACCCTCCCCATGCGGGCTGCCTCGGAGCCTTTGGTGGGCAATAGCTTTTCTTCTACTCAGGTACCGGCCGGTCTGGTTCCTCGGAACTGAGCTTGAGAGTTTCATTGAGCCGCGTCGGCTAACGCCAGATGGACACGTGGAAGCGGTGTGTCTGGCATAGGGAGGTGGCAGCGGCAGCGGGGACGCGGGGCTGCGGGGGCTTTGGAATGGAGGCACCGGGAAGAACGTGCGGTGGAAAAGCCGCCCAGGGAGAGGAGCCTGCGAGAATCTCAAAGCGATGCTTGGGCTGCACGGTCCTAGCTGGTGGCCATTTCGCTTGAGCTTCCATGCAATTGGTAATGGTGGAATGGGCGGACGGTGTGCGGCAAAATTAGCCTAGTGGAGCAAATGCCCAGGATGAACTATCTGCAGTTCAGGAATTTGGGGTCTTTCTGAAGACCATCTGCCCCTCGTGATGCGGGAACAATGAAAGTCGAGAGCTTTTAAAGGCAAAGGCAAATCCTGGACTCGCTAGGTGTGGCAAGGCGTCCTGACCCAGTGAATTTTTGGCGTAGAGTCACACTTACTTTATTTGAGTTTGTGGAGCATTTCGGCCTTGGGAAAATATATGCAAAAAGAAAACCTGTTTGTAAGATTAGAGTGCTGCTTAATGGAGTCGTGCGTTTCCGCCGTTGTTTTCAATTACTTATCAAAATGTTGCTCATTGTGGCTTTAATTTTTCAATCGACTTTTAAAACTTTCGTTTGCTTTGTCCTCTTCCCCCAATGCCCCCCCCCCAAAAAAAACAATCTTTAAAAGAATTTAAGGAAGTGGGAGACCAGGGTATACCTAATAGACTGATGGGGGAGCACCAACTAAAAAGTATTCCCTTATGTAAAAATGAATTCCAGTGCTTTTCCCTGCTCTGTTCTCCCCTCTTCGTTCCTGGGTGTGTTCATATCCTCCCACTTGCTGATCCTGTTCAGCCCCATTTGATGATGCTCTCTCTCAGCAGTTCTTTTTTAATTCTTGTATGTAAAAATCATTTTGTGTGCGTCTACTTTTAAATATTCTTGCTTCTCCTGTTCTCTGCGTCAGATTTTAGCAGAATCCTGAGTGCCTTGTCCCCTTTAAATAAAAAAAATAATTTGCAGCAAATCATTTCACTTTAGAAAGCAGTTTTAAGAGAAGCCATTTATGGGAACTTACTATGCAATTGTACTAGAATGACAAATAGAAATAATGAGCTGTTCACTTGAAAAGTCTGCTGAAACGCCTACTCTATGCTTTTTCCTGCTACACATTATCTTCCACAGTGTGATGAGAGATTGTGCCACAGCCATAAGAAAAAAAAACACTTTGTGTTGCTGTGCTAAATAAAAGTTAAATTTAAATGCTGAGTTACTAGTCTTTTGTAGTAAAAATAAGATGAAACTCATTCCCTTACTATACAAAATACTGAGGCTGTTTGATTCACATTCTTAATAAGATTGGAACAATATTTTAGTTTTGCTTTAAATCAAATTTTTTTCCTTAAGACTTTTATCTTTGGAAGTTAAAATTTTCTATGCAAGTCTTAATATGTTTTGCACAATGGTGAAGACACTTTTTTTAAAAATCTACCCAATCACAATCACCTGCTTTCTGCCTGACAGTCTTCCCAATTCTGTAGGATCTAATCAGCAGACAAGAGAAAGTGGAGAGGAAGGCAGAGAATTAATTACAATAAAAAGACTTTGAAATGGGAAACACCCCCCACCCCAAAAGTATGGGCTTTAAAACAAAGCATGTACATTGAGTTATGCAGCAGAAAGATGAGTGATTTAAAGCTTTAAACAAACTCTTCACAAGTTTTGTTTGCATATGTTTAAAACTGTATTCTCCCTCATCACACTATTTAAACATAATTATTTTCCTAAACACATTGTAAACCATATTATCACTATATAAATTTGTTTTATAAATATATTTAGTAATATGTAACTATTGAAATTTAAAATTATCTCTTTGGACCTTTTTTGGGCTTGTTGAATGTGGCATGATGAGTAACATAGTGAAGTGTCTCCAAAGTTTATAAAACTAAACAAGTATTGCTTCTCCTATTTGTTTGCTTGGGACTGCCTTCTCCTAGCATGGTGCCTTTCAGAGATATTGGCCTTCTTTTAATGGGTCACAGACTAATAAATCAAGCATGAGCTTTGGAAATTAGAGAACTTTTAAACTTTGGGTACACCCACAAGTGTGGATGCCAAAGACGTGAAATGATAACCCTATAATTTCTGTGTCTGATATTATATTGGTAATCAGCCAAGAAAGCAAACCGAATGAAGGACTTGAGTCTCGTGGTAGTTTTACCTATAATTTTACTTTGGTCATCATTAGAGAGTGCTTTAACTAATCTCATTAGTTTGTGGCAAAGAATCTAAAGCATCACCTTGCAAGAGTTGAAACAATTTTTTTTGATTATTTTCACATTCAGTTGACAGAATTAAAAGGAGTATTAAACTTTTGTACTACGTAGTAGGTATTTTCAGAGAAAGATATGTAGTCAGCATATTAATTTCAACTTTAGGTAAATTCATTGATAAACAGTATCAAGTCTTCTTCAGTTTCTCTATTTTCATAGCAGAAGTGTAACTGCAGTACTTATTTATTTCACAACAAAACAGTGATGTCCAGATAGTATTCTTTACACATGTCTTATTCTAGAGATGACCACTGTCTTTAAGGTATGAGGGAACTGTTTTTATTTCTATTAGCATGGATGTTTAATATGCAGCTCCAATAAAGGAGAATATTTTTAGCTTAGAGTTGAAATGCGGGTTCCTTAATGCTCTCTGAGGGGTTCTTGGTTGTTTTCTTGCAGATGTTTCATTATGTAAGCTAGGAAACGTAAGTGTAATAGCATTGGTGATGTTACCTAATTTGGATAATGAAATAATCTGCAAGAAAACAACCAAGCTCAGAGAGCACCAAGGACCCCTCAAAGTACAGCTCTACAAATGTGGCTGAGGATGCTCAGAAATGAGAAACATTGGGGGATGTACAGTGAAGTTTAAAAGTTTGTGAATCCCTTTGAATTTTCAACATTTCTGCATAAATATAACCCAGAACAAGGGAACCCAATTAAAGAAACTGCCAAAACATTGTTTATTTGTTTATTTATGGAAAAGAATGTTCTACAGTCACATGTATTTGTGGCAAATATGTGAACCTCTGCTTTCAGTAACTGGTAACCCCCCCTACCCTCCACCCCCATCAGATAGCAATGACTGTAATAAATCATTTCCAGTAGCTGTTGATCCTTGATTTAAAACAAGCTCCTTGCAGGAGCTTGTTTCTGTGCCGCACCATGATGTTTCTTCTCACAATTTTAGCCTTCTGAAGCCAGTCAAAATTCAGTATGCCATAAGTACAGAAGGTCGGGTGACAATGTGAACATGTTTTCTCTGTTATGGTTTAAAAAAAGTGATTTATTATTACATTTGCCTTCTCCTGCACCTAACTTCCTAGTGTCAGCATGCCAATATTTAACCATAAATTCATCCTCAGAATTACAGGAGTAGATGTTGACAGCTGCATTAAAAATGATGCTTAAACAATTGTATGTATATTTTTCAAAGCTTGAAACCTTGTTAATTGGGATAACTGGGAGCTGTTCTATCTCATCTAAAATGTAATAGGATGAGAGAGACTATTAGAGGTTAATCAGCAGAAGAGTATGGGAAGAGATGCAGTCATATCTTGGTTCTCCCAACTTTCTGCAATTAAAGCATCCTGCTTACCTGATAAAAATCTTAAGTGAGCTTCTTCAGTGAGTATTTTGTTTACCATTGTGCTTGATTACATAGATGCAGGATTGTAGATAGTCTTGGTTGAAAAGATTTGCAGTAATTACAACTGTGGGCACATGAACCTTCGCTCAGTTCAACTTAACTGTGCATGTGTACACGCCTCCCGCCAGCCAGCTCATTTTTGGGTCACTGCCGCGCATGCAGGAGATGCGCACACATACATGATGGAGCAGGAGGGTCACGTGTGGGGGCGTGGAGGAGGGCAGGGGATGTGGCACACACACCCCTCCCCGCAGTCTGCTTTTTGTCCCAGGAGGCTTCAGGAAGGCCTGCTAGGCTCAAAATGGGCTTGAGGGGGAGTCATGTGTGCATGCGGAGTGGGCAGGGCACATGGGGGTGTTGCACGCACATTTCATTATGGGTGTGGGCACACTGTTGCGCATATGCACACATTTTCGGCATACAAGGTCAAAAAGGTTAGCCATCACTGAACTAGGAGAAAACCATTTTTGCAGAATAGTAGGATTTGGGTCTCAGACATGTAAGGTTTTATTTTAAATGCCCAGCCTCTAAATCAAAGCTTTTGGAAACGAAACATAATACTATACTCCAAAACATCAGTTATTTTGGTGATAATGAAAATCAAAATATTAGTTAAGAAAACATGGCAGCTAATGATGGATGAAACTCCTAATGTTCCCAAATTCTAGAAACAGATATGCACACTACAAGAGCATATTTGGCAGTTGCCTTTCTCTATTGCTGTTAAGCAACATTAGCAATCAGTTCCTCATTTAACCTGGGTGCTAGAGGGAATTATTCTGTGCCCTAGAAGGTAATACTTAATTCACATTCAGCTACTTTTGTTCTTCTGTGCATTATTTTTACTGCCCCTCCCTTCTCCTGTATCTTCTCCCTCCAGTGTTTACTGGCAGAGGACTTGCACTTGGCATCTTTGGAAGCAGAAACCATCCTTGAAGCTGGGGAATTCCTGGAAACAATGCAGGACTACTTAGACTCTTCTGTCATTTCCATCATTGAAGATTTCAGCAGTTTGACTGAGGTGCAGTATATTATGTGTGATTAGAGATGACTGGCTTATGCATTGCTTTGTGCATGATAACGTGAACTAGAATGGACTGCTGTAAAGCATAGCTGGTTGGGGGATTCTGGGAGTTGAAGTCCACAGGATTTAAAGTTGCCAAGGTTGAGAAACACTGCCCTAAATGAAGAAAACAAACATTGTAGCTTTTTTTCTTGCCTTAAATATATTGAAACTGCAATTCTCTGCTGTCACTACATTGTATGCTTTTGTGAACAATAAATGGAAGGGGGGGGGTACTTCTGTAATAAGTGGTTTTATCTTGAACAGACAATACCCTGTTTCCCTGAAAATAAGACCTCCCTGGATAATAAGCCCAATTGGGCTTTAGAGCGCATGTGCTAAAATAAGCCCTCCCCAAAAATATTGCAACACAGCAATAGCCATGAGGTGACCACGCTCGCTGCCTCCTGCACCTCAGAAATAATAAGATCTCGCTGAAAATAAGGCCAAGTGCTTATTTCGGGAACAAAAAAACCAAAGACCTTGTCTTATTTGGGGGGAAACATGGTAGTTTTATACTGAATTCCTCATATTCACCTGTGTAGTTTCTCAGCAAAATATGAGAGGACATGGTTTTAAAAATGAAAGAAGCTCAGAAGTTGGACTCTTGACACTTTTCTTGTGCCAGAATCCTGAAATTGAGATGCTGAATGCTCAGAATTCAGCTCATATTTTCCTGGAATGAAAGTCAAGAGTTGCTATTTTTCTGATGCTCTCAATTTGCTCTTGGTAAATTATTAGTATAAAACTGGGAGCTGGAGAAGCAGAATAAGAGTTTTGAAAGAGTTTTTGATATCACACTTCAATTTTTGTATTTGCGGAAGAGGTTAGAATAAATATAGGTACTAAAGGTTTTTATCTCTATACATTTCAGGCTTTTATGTTCCAGTCATTGATTGTTTGGTGTGCAAAAGTCTTGGAATTTGACTTCAGAGTCCATGTATCTGATTTCTTCACGATGTAAATTTAAATCAGTTTTACCTATCAGATGTGATGGACAGCCAGGATGGTCAATCTTCCATCCTCCTGGTTCAATCAGATGTGTACAGTCAATACATATGAAGAGGACTTAGGGCAGGGCAGGGCAGGGCAGGGCAGGGTGATTTATTGGAATAGCTCATATTATTGGAGTTGAATGATGGATAACATTTCTACTGTGGTTCTTCTAATAACAGGTAAAAAACCACATGGAAGCAGAGAATGAACTTTCCCTGTTGACGGCAATAACAGATATTCTTGATAGCACGGATGATGAGACACTGTCTCCCTTTGATCCTATCCCTGAATCTGAATTGCTCACATCACCCAGAGAGATTGAAAATTCTTCGGTATGATGATATTCAATTAAATGTTAAGTCATCCTAACAGCTATTGTATTTAATCTCTGGAAGGTTAATTAAAAATTAACCTTACTTTTCTTAATACGTTGTATAGTTCTTCAATCAGATTTTATAAGCCTATAATATTTAAAAGCAATTCAAACCAAACAAAAACAAGTTTGATGTAACCTAATATACTTTGCCCTTGTAAATATTTGGAATTATTGCTTTACCTGTTCCACTCATCTCTTGATAGAGGCTGCTCAGAGCCTCCTTGAACTGCGAGATGGGCAGCAAATAAATTTGATAATAACTGATTCATATTTAATTAATTTGCATGTTTTTTCTCTGATATAAATGATCCTCATATGTTCTTTCTTTGGCCTGAAACATGTCCTGCACCATTTTTTTTTGTTTGGATTCAACTTTATGGTTTACTAATTCATTGCTTTCATCCAGTTAGTAATGTGTGAGGAATTGCTTTCTATTCTCAGTTAGCAGCTTTTGGCAAAATCTCAACTGCAGGATAAAACTTAGCAACATTGTTTAAAAGTACAGAGGCATCTCCACTTGTCAGAGGTGTCTGCAGTTTAATTTTCCTTTGAATTGACATCCAGATTGATCAAATTTAACATACTGTATTGAGAACTCTACAGAGTAAGAGTGCCCTCTGTTGCTCAAATGTATTTATTTAATATTGTTATGGTGTTTACAGGAGACACGGGATGTTAAAGGACTACCTTGCAGATTATTAAAGATGAGGAAAGATGTTTAATGTGTCTTTGACCTATTATTTTTGGTATTTCCTAGTTTCAGTATCACAGACAAGCATGACGTTTCTTGTATTTTGATGTAATGCAAATGGGTTATTACTGTAATTTGTGTTATTTCCAAGCTGTTTTTTCCCAATCAGTTTCAGAGATTTCTTAGTTTTTCTGTGACACCCAACGAACAAGACTTACACAATATTGAGGATTTCCAGGAGCCTGGACTGTGCACCATTATGTCAAAGAAGGTGATATATTTTGTGAAAACTAAGCCATAGGTGGCTCTAATTGATTCTGCCACCTTTAATTTCTGCTCAGAAAAAAACCCTGATCATGATTTGTTGTGTGCTCTCTTTTGCATGTGTCTTGCTGGATTAAAAACTATGCTAATAATTTCAGTTTGGGTAGAAAAGGGTTGCCCAAGTGTAATCTTTATACTACATATCTCCATATTTTAACATGTTTGATAGTAGAATAATAAGAGTGGGTATACTCTCTGTTTCAGTCTTTGTGGGCTGTTTCATAGATATAGTTTAAGCATCCTTTAATAAAATTGCAGGGTTGTCAGAAATACCTTCTTCCCAACAGTATTTTGGTTACTTTCAGTTGTTTTTACTTCATTGCATAAGCTCTTGATTTGATTCATCTTTCTCTAGGTTGAAGCCAGTACTGCTGGCATTCCCTTCTCATTATCTTCAAGTTGTGCCAAACTTTCAGCTTTTTCAAACAACATGAGTAGCAAACCATTCTGGGGGGAACAGAAGCTCTTCAAGACGAGAGAACAAGAATCACCTGTGCTGCAGAGCAGTGATGGAAAGGAAGAGGAAAAAGAAGTTGCACGAGAATGCAAGGAGAATCTTACGGCAGCTGTGAAGGAGATGGAACCTGAGAGAGACCTTGATGAATGCAATGATCCCTATATCATTGCCCCGGAAAATATTTCCCTTGATGAGCTAGTGAGATCAGTGCACTCTTACTGCCAGCCCACCCTCACTCTGTGCCTGAGTTCTGATAATCAGTCCCTTGCTGAGAAGAATCTCGCAGGCCCGCTTGTCTTAGAAATAATGCCTGATGGTGGAGAGCTCCTGGAGATCAAGCTCTCACCTATAATGGAGAGCGATTGCACAACCGGCCTTACAAATACTGAAGCAGAACTTTTGTCCCCTGCCCTGGGAAAAGAATTGCCTGAACACATGATGAGATACGCAGGTCTGGACCGAGAGCTTGACTCATACGAACAAGATGGGAAGGTAGTTAACGCTGCCCTTCCAAACATAAAAGACGGTCATCCACAGATAGAGGAGGACACTCAGAAATCAACTGGTAATCAAAAGAATACATCTGAGCCTGCCTCAGTGGCTCCAAAAAATGCCAAGCTCTCTGCCTCAAAGAAGGGTCGAGTATCTACAAATATTAATAATAAGAAGAGGAAGAAATCCAGAGGGGAAACAAAGCATCACAAGACCGTGAACTGCCAACAAGTGTCTGCCTGTCCTCAAATGCAGACCAGGATTGAGGCAAGGAAATCTGTGCCAGATTCTAGTTTTCGAAAAAAGGAACCAGAGAAAACCAGTGGGAAAGAATTGATCCTAAATGAAGTATCTCAGACAAAGGAAACTCAAGTAGAATGCTCAAAACATGTGCAAGAGAAAGGGTCCAAAAATCCACTTCTGTCAAGCTTAGTAAGTGCAAGGGATTTGCCATCTGCAGAGGAGCCCACACAAAATCTAGGGAATTCTGACCTTGTGCCTATAGTCCAGAGGAATGTCTCAGGAGAACCCCATGAAAAAAGCCAGTTCCTCCTACCAGTGATTCAGATGTCTAGCTCAGAAACTTCCCAAATGCTCCCTGGTTGCCCTACAGATTTTACAGAGCAGCTGACCAAGGATACACCTTGCTTTGAAGATAAAGACCTCATCTGTCCTCCAAGGGAAGCTAAACCTCGACCTCTCAGCTTGAGTGAATACAGGCAGCGCCGGCGCCGGCGCCTGTCTAATAATGACAGTATCCAGAACAGCAGAGAGAATCGGACTGCCAGCAAGTGGCCCAGTGTTCCCAAGCTCCCTACACAGTTAGCTGACCTTCCTTGCCTGAAAGCTGCTGTGCCATCCACCAAAGCCGCAGCACCTAAACTTGCAAAGGAGCCTGAAAAACCTACGGACTCCACTACTCTTGCCCCTGATGACAAAACAAGTGCTATGACCCTTTCCATGCCATCTTCCACTGCAACTCTGAAACCAAGAGATCCTCCATCTTCGCAGCTTCCTTCACCTACACCTATTCCTGTTGTGCCTACTAGTAAAGTATGTGCTTTTTCTCACATTGGGCCACAAGTGCCTCCACCATTGTCCATACCTCATGTGCCACCAGCCCCAGAGGCTTTCTTACCAGCTCCTCCTAATCACTACAATTTGGGCTCATCCCAGCCAGTAGGATCTTCATGGCCTCACTTTGCTCTTCTACCAGCTAATTACCAAAGCTTGCCACCACCACCGCTACCACCACCACCACCGCTACCACCACCTCCTACTGAAGCTTGTCCTCCTGTCTTCCATACAGTTCCCCCTTTACTCCCTCCAACGTGGCCTCCCCCACCTGTTCCTTTGCCTTTTGTTCCAGCCCTGCCTTATGGCTCTGTTGAGTGGGCTCCACTGCCACCGGTATGGCCTGGAATACCGGTGCCACCTCCAGTGTTGCCCATCCCTTATGGAGATCAAGGAGGTCTCAGGCAAAGTCCTCAGGTTGGCACTTTACCTGCCTCGTCTCATTTTGATGGATTTCCTGGCCAGCAAAATACGGCTTTAACACCGGAGTCCTCCTGCATTGGTTTTCAAAACGTGGCCAGTGAAAGTCAGAGCCCGCCTGTCGAGAAATGCCAAGTAGAAGCTCCTTCAGCAGTAAAGGTAGCTCCCAGAAAAATATCTGACCCAAGGAGACAAACACAGCTCTCTACGGTTCAATCCCAAACGGAAGTAACTTCAAGCAGTTCTCAGTCATTGGAGAAACTGCCTTTGTCACCATCGGCTGATCAGCCTTCAAAAGAAACATCATTGACTCAGCATGGGAGCAAAAGTTCTACCCTGCAGTCCTCAGGGGTGCCCGTCACTGTGCCTCCTTCCCATCAAATAGTGGGAGAACCTGCTGGTAAACCGAAGTTCTCAAATGAAGACTTTAAGCTTGTAGAGAAGAATCCCAAACTCTCTGACTCTGGAGAAACTACGACTGTTGCTGTGGCTCAGAACAACACGAAGCCCCCAGCAGAGGAACTTTCTTCTCCTTCAGCTTCCTTGGCACCCGGAAAACAGAAGGAGACAGCTGAAAGCCAGTCAGATGTCATAGAGCAGGCCCTAGTGGCTCCCAGTCCTTCAACATTATCAGGGCTCCAGAAAGGTCAGAAAAATGGCCATCTTTCCAAGAAAACATCATCGCCTATGTGGAAAAACCAGCCTTTCATCAGCTCTGCACAGCATAAGCACGATAAAGATCTTGTTCACTCATTTATCAATGAGATTGGTGAGTATTTGTGTTATGGAAGGTGACTTTACTGAACATGGCTTAGGATAGTCGGCAATAATCCATGGGGTTAAAACTTAAGTTACAAATCGTTCCATTTGAACACTCTGGGGCAAACCCTGATGGGTTATGCTTTCTTTCAAATGTGAAAGCAATATTCTTCTATTCCCTCTTTATCCAGGATTTGCTAATAATTTTTTTTAAACTGTTGCTGTTCAGTGTTTTGTGTTTCAAAACCTATGTACACATACTGACTCATTGCTGACCTGATTGGGAAAAGAGGGGCAGTGAGCAGTATCTGTGTAAGACATGAGCCAGGTGAAACTTCTTGTATGTGAAATTACAGAGTAACCAACGAGTGTGTAAAATTAATGTCTCTTCCCCTCCCTTAGGAATTGAGGCGTCTGACCTATCTAGCCTACTAGAGCAATTTGAAAAGACTGAAGGTGAGGAATTAAACAGGACAAGTTCACTTTATGTATGATATTGGCTTTATGTTTGGTGCCATTAAAGTTTTTTTTACTCTTTTGCGTAAAGTTATCCAAAGGATCAAGGAATACTTTCCAACTTCAAAGGGTTTTTCATTAATTTATGGCTGAGTTTCAGAATCGTACTGAGGTCTGATTTATGTAACCCTAGAGAGAGTTGCTTGGGTTTGTACCACATACTAAGCAAGCTATAAACTGATTTACAACCACAACATGTTTACACATTGTGCAGGATGCAGAGTTATACTTTTTTCTGCTTCCCTCTTCAGACACCCCCTTGGTTTTCTTTTTCCAGCAATATTTTTGTTTTATATTTTCAAAGTATTTTATGCTCATGATGAATTTGAAGCATTTTTAAATAATTAAAGCTTAGATGTATAACAGATCTATTCCTACAATATTAGACTACCATCGTCTTGACTAAGCACCGTGTTATAGAATCCGATCTTCCCTTAATGGCTACTGATATAATATATTTTACGTTTGTTGTCACTGTTTTTCAGCCAAAACAGAAGTATCTGCTGCGTTAAAGAAAAATAAATCTACAGGGAATAATGGGTAAGCATAGGCCTGATCCTAAACCTGGTCTTTATCCTGTTTCTTAGTACAGGTACTCCTTTACTTAAACCACCGTTGGGATCAGAATTCTGTTATTAAGCAGGGTGGTTGGTTGTTAAATGAGTCATAGCTAGTATTACAATACAGGTAGTCCTCGACTTCACAGTTCATTTAGTGACTGTTCAAAGTTACAACGGCATTGAAAAAAGTGATGTATGACCATTTTTCACAGTTATGATCATTGCAGCATCCCCATGGTCACGTAATTTATATTTGAATGCTTGACAACTGACTCATATTTATGTAGTTGCAGTGTCCTGTGAACATGTGATCCCCTTTTGCAACCTTCTGACAAGTAGAATCAATGGGGAAACCAGATTGACTTAACAACCATGTTACTAATTTAACTGCTGTAGTGATTCACTCAACAAATGTGGCAAAAAAAAGTCATAAAATGAAAAGGGTAAAACTTACTTAACAAATTTCTCACTTAGCAACATAAAGTTTGTACTCCATGATGGTCATAAGTCAAGGACTACCTGTGCTTTTGCCACAGTTGAAATTAAAGTGTTTTCATCAGACTTCACCATAGTTTCAACTGGGACCATCTTAGACCAAACCAAGTTCAAAATGCTAGGGAATTTCTAGAAATCTGGCACTCAGGCAAACTAACCATCAATAATACATAAACAATATCTACATACTATGCAGAAAGAGTTAATCAACAAGCCAAAACGGGAACAAAAAAGCAAAATACCTCGCCACCAGGAATCAGCACTCAGATGAGCATAGATTAACATCAGAGCAACAATCGAGTAAACAATACCTCAATCGAGGACCTGCCAATAATAAACAGACCAACGCAGGGCCTAGCTACCTGCGTGACCGTCTCCTGCCCCATATATCTCTCAGACCTATTCGCTCTCACAGAGTGGGCCTCCTCCGGGTGCCATCGGCCGGTCAATGCCGGCTGGTGACCC
>JAPKID020000327.1:0-19246 GCA_026931265.2 Tropidonophis doriae | reverse complement strand
GCGTAACACTTGCTGTCTTTTGTTGATTTTGTTGTAATTACTTTGATTGTTGAGACCCAGTCAGTCATTGGAAGTCAGGTGACATTCAAGTTTAATATATTATTAAATAAAAAGGAGAGACAATTTTAATAATAATATAATTTGGAAGCAGCCTGTACAATACGTTACAACACATTTGTAACACTAGTTACGTGAACTGCATTGGTTCTCAGTGACTTATGGATATAATTTAAGGTGCTGCTTGTCATCTTTAAAATTGGTATGAGACTCAGCTGTGATTTTTGGGGTCCTTTATCCTTCTTTTTAATGGATCTATATAGTTGTTTTTTAAATTTAATATTTACCTATTTGCTTTGATGATGTGTTTTGTTTTAGCCCTGGGTTCCTGAGATTTGTAAGAGTTTTATGTGGCATGTCTTCAGACGAAAGAAAAGCATTCCTCCAATTCACAACTGGTTGTTCAACACTTCCCCCAGGAGGATTGGCTAACCTACATCCTCGTCTCACTGTTGTACGCAAGGTAGGAACATCTTACAACCTGATTGTGCATTCTGTGTCTAGTTGTATTTTTATAAGAAGTTGTCTTTGAATTAAATCATTCAGAAATCTGCTTGTCTGGCTTGTGCCAGATAATTTTTCATAGTGATTTGGTCATTATACATGGGAAATAATAATAATAACAACTACTACTATTACTACTACTACTACAACTACTACTACAACTAGTAGAATCTAAACAAAGCTTCTCCAACTGGATGCCTTTCAAATGTGGGGCTATAATTCCCAAATTTCTGAAATGCTGACTAGGGATTTGATGCTTACCAAGTTGATAAATGTTTAAACTGAAATGGAAGTGCATGGTATAGTCTCTGTTCTCTTTTTAAATTACATTATGGATATTTATTCACAGGTTGATGCTACAGATGCAAGTTACCCATCTGTGAATACCTGTGTGCATTATCTTAAATTGCCTGAGTATTCCTCTGAAGAGATTATGCGAGAACGCCTCCTAGCTGCTACCATGGAGAAAGGCTTTCATCTCAACTGAACTGATGTTCTAGAATGGGATATCTCAAACTGGTTTTGCATTCATACCTAGTGAAGCCTCCTGTGTTGTTGTGCAGAAAATACAATCTCCATGCTGTACTCAAACGAGACTTGCCTTTTTCCCCTATCCATGAGGCTTTGAAAACACATGGAATAATTTTGTTAGCTGCTAATGTCAAAACAAATCCCAATGAATTACACAGCCAGCAAGAAAAAGGCAAGAACAGTGTGTGATGCTTCCAAGGGCTTGTGCAACCAGAAGCTGAAGCAAATGTTTGACTGTTCCAAAGAGCAGATCTGCAGATTTCCAGTGTTTACTGATTCAAGATTTATAACAGTGCATTTGTGTAAAGTCTACCGTTTAATACCCTGTACACTACAGTTCCATCATTGATCCTTGTTTTTCCTGGCTTGAAGCTAAATGGTCAGAAACCTGCTTCCTTAACTTAGTCAATGGGCATCTCAAGCTTTCTTTCCTTTCTTTAATGGTGCCTGCACGGTTGGAGTATTCTAGTGTTGGGGTAGGGTATTTGCATATAATCATGCACAACCGTTTGTTATTATTTCAAGTGGGAATATATTTTGATTTCTAAATACCCCGCTATAAAGATCCAAATCCTCAAATGTGTGTCCATGGGTGTATGTGTGTGTGTGTGCGCGTGTAACTCAACAATAAAGCTTTTAAGACACTGGTTACTGGTGCAAGGCACATTTAAAGCAAGTTTTACTTTATGTTGTATTTCCTTTGTATATTAAAAACATTTATTTAACTTGTTGCAGTTTGAAGTTTAAAAAGAAGATTTCCATTGTGTATGCTCAACAATAATCATTAAAATGTTTGCAGCGTACAAAAGTCTTTTGGTTAGTATTTTACTAGTTCCCCCAATGCATTCAAAACTTAATGGAATAACAGAATAATAAAGTTGGAAGGAACTTTCCAATATAACCCCCTGCTTGGGCAGGAACCTTAAATGTTTTAGCCTCCAGTTCCTTAATCATCTTTTTTCTAGTCTCTCAATATCTTTATTATATCATAGTGACCAAAACAGGTTGCAATAATCCAAATGTGATTTTACCCAGATTATAAAGATTATAAACTAACAACAGGAGCCCTGTGGCACGGTGATTAGAGTGCAGTATTGCAGGCTAATTCTGCCCACAGCTTGGAGTTTGATCCTGATGGGGCTCAAGGTTGACTTAGCCTTCCCTCCTTCCGAGGTCAGTAATATGAGGATACAGAATAGAAAAGACGGATATAGCTTGATTTATTAACTCAGGTTACAATCGTGAAAAAAGAAATATTTTTGTTGGTAGGCAGTTAACAACAAAATGAAAAATGGAAGTGCCAATGCTATAATACATACATACATGCATGCATGCATACATACATACATACATACATACATACATACATACGCTTGTGTCACAACACCTTGTTAAACCCCAATTAAGGGAGGAAGCAGACTGCTCTCCTTTTCTGCCTTTTGGCTCATCACCAGAGACCATCTAGACAGAAAGCTAAGTTCCGTTGTGTAATTTTTTTTTTAATATGTGTGTTACGTTTTTGAATGTAACACACACACACACACACACACGCACATATTTTGTATTTGTATTACAACACCAATGTAACAAAAGCAACGAAAAAAATAGCTTTCTGCCTGGATGGTCTCCTGTGGTCAGCCGAAAGACAGAAAAGGAAAGCAGTTCTGCTTCCTCCCATATTTGGGGCTTACCAGGGTGTTGTGACACAAGTATATACTTATTCCCCTGGCTCAGCTGATGAGGAGGAGGACCAGTGGTCTAGTGGCAATTACAACTGCCTCACATGTAATACATGGTTCGAATTCCAGTAAGGATATGGCTAGCTAATTTCAACAAGTTAAGAAAGGGACAAGAGCTGTTGAGCAGTTGAAATGATTACTTATTTATATTTTGGCCATTTTAGTTCAGAAGCACTGGTTGTAATTAAAATGTATGCATGTTCTTTCATCATCTAGGTTAAGAGCCACTTTATACAGAAAAAATAATTCCCTCAAAGTATTAACCAATAATTTAGCTGTATTGACTAAACTATAGAAATAATAAATTACGTTAATAGTTTTTGAATGGATTGAATAATGCCCATATTTCTGATTTAAGATACTAAAATAGCAAAAGCAATATCACTTAGACTTATATGCCACTCCATAATGCCTTACAGCACTTTCTGAGTGGTTTACAATGTCAACATCTTTTCTATTCAGTCACTGCAACTTTTATCTTCTCAACATTTTTGTAATGTTAGGGTTTTTTTTGTCCCAAAGCAGATCCTTTTATCCTTGCTTACCTGTAATTTCAATATTTATTCCAGAATTTAAAAACATCCTATGACAGTTTTGGGAGGTACCTTGTGTTATACTAAGCAAATTAAAATTCTCATCAGCAGATTGAGCTACTTTGCTCTTCAACCTTCAGAACAAACAAAAAAGCAGTGGTCCAAATACAGATACTTGAGGGCCCTCTTTGGTTAAGTTCTTCCACAGCAAGAATTACCTCTCTACTTTCTAGTACAGCGGAGTCATTTTCCTGGATCCTAGAGTATGATTGGAAAAGACCGTCACATGTCTTTTCCAGTATTTATGACTACATTTATTTAGTTGACAGAAAAAAGAAAGCTCAGCCAAATATTAGAAGAGTCAAGTAGTTCCCCTTTATCAGCTAATTATTTTGCATCCTTTATTAAGTAGTTCCATTCCTCCAAAAGTTGCCAGACTTTTACGGATTCTGAGGTTTTGGACAATGATCACATATACTTGCCTTTTTGACAAACATTATGGAAATAGTAGTTCTGGAACATCATCTAGAGAAAGTATATTCCATCATCACGATTCATCCCTGGGTTTCGAACAGCAACAACACTGAGAACTGGTCAGCAAGCCATGTTGAAGCCTGGATAAGGGAAGTATACTTTTCCTAGTCAATGGCTTTTCTGATGGACTACATGCTGGGTTGAAGAATGGGGCACAGTGGTTTCATTCTTATAAGCCAGTTGCAATCTGGTTGTTGGGGAGGAGGATTGGCTCTCCCTTGCAAAATGCTGAAGAGTCAGGTCTTTCCTCCATTAGTTAATAGCTATATGGAGCCTTTGGGAGAACTCACCTGGAAACTGCTTGTCACAACCTCAAGCCCCACTAGAGCTGCTGTTAATAACTTGTACCAAAGCCTGGAAATTTAGGATTTAGTTGGAAGAGAAAGCTTGAATTGAATGCTACTAAAACAGGCTTATTGCGTGTACATCAAGGTTCCTCTGTCCTCGGTGTATTGTTTCTGCCCTTGAAGGAGCAGGTCTTCATCTTGGGTGTCTTCCTGGCCTTAAGGCTCTGGATCATTACATAAAAGCTATGACCAGGGTGGACTTTGCACAGGTCCTGTTAGTGCACCAAGTATAACTTGTCTGAGGGCAACAGATGTGGCTGGTGGTCTATGAGCTCATATGTTGCACATAGACTATTACTGCAAAGTGTTCTACATGGGGCTGGTTTTAAAGATCACTGGAAGCGCCAGTTGGTGAAAATGCAGTAGCCTCAGTGCTTGCTGGTGGTCATGTATTACACCTATTTTGCTGGCAATGCCGTCCTGTTTTAAATTATAAAGCTCTTTGTGGCTTGACGCTGGGCTCCTCTCAGGATCTTCAGGATCTCCTCTCTCCATTGAATTTGCCCAACCTCTTTGAGAAGCAGATGATTTTTCTCCCATTTTGAGGAGGTCCGATTTCAGGCCAATCTGAAGAGTGGCCTGCAGAAAGTATGTCTGGCCCCCAACTTCAGTCACTTCATTTCATTTCAGAAGCTCTTAAACACAGATTTCTTTGAGGTAGTTTATGGGCAGATGCCAGACGCTATTTGTAAAATATGGGGTTTTTTTTGTTGTTTTATTGAGATTTATATTTTCAATTTGTATTTTTTTTAATGTTGCAAGTCATGAAGAAGCTGCTTTTTATTATGGCAAGATAAATGATCAATAAATAAACACACATACATCCATATTTATGTATAAAAAATGTAATTTTACAAGAAGGTGATGAGTCTAAACATTTGCTTAAGTAATCTTTTAGCCTGAAAACAATTATTTACAATTTGGCAAAAAAACTCAAAAACTGTCCTTTTTATTTGAAGAATATTTTCAAATATGTACAATATTATTTTCTGACTTGTTTCTTCTAGGTTTCTGCCATTTTATCAAGAACCAAAAGAGGTGCAAGAATTCTGGTTTTGTTGGTTTCTGCAATGCAACCATTTAGAACCATTTCATCCAAAATTATATGCACTCTGTCTAATTTGAACATGATCTGTATTCATATGTCAAGTTAAGGTTTTGTATTACTTCTTCAAGCAAATAATATCAACTAAATTACAAAATATCATATTCCATCAGTGCATTTATTTCATGTTTGGATGCCTTAATTTAACTTTCTAATCAGATATATCAATAGCTATGCCAAATTTCTGACACCATTATTATATTTCAATTTGGAATTTGCAAGAGTACATGAATGAAAAGAGACTTATAAATTTGAAATAGTAAAAGCAGATGTTCGTAATATCAGTTACTACTGCAGACCTGGGACTGAGAATTACTTGAATTTATTTTACGAAATTTAATGCAAAGGTCTCAGTATAAAGTAGAATTTTCAATGTTGAAATTACCCAAGTTTATATTACTTTTATAATAATAGTAGTGAGCTGGCCATGTTAGTGTTAAACTAATGTGCTTTCATTCCTATTTTTTTCTTTTAAACTGATATATTCGGTATGCATAATATTCAGTCTCAAAGATTTGCATAACTTATTTAAGAAATCATCTTCTTTGGTTCTTTTAAATATTTATTGTCAATATAAATTAACCTTAAGCATAATGTATCAAGGGAGATGATGTATGTTGTTACATCAGCTGGCTATTGTCTTCTACTATAATCTCTATGTTACAAACATAAAGGAATTTTATTCTGAATTAATTATAGCTTTTCTCCAAAAATCCTGAGAAATTATAATTTGAAATGTACTCAAAATTATTTAATGGAGATATTTGGCCTCTATCTTTTCTTGAACAGCAGCTTTCAGAGCTCTCTCTCTTGATATTGGAACAAAGCAGTTTGATGACAAGTATAAATGAGATGGCATCCATATTGAAAACATTGTCTTAATTATGCACATAATTATACATGCATTCCACTAAGATGCAAACATTCTTGACTTTCAAGTTAAGTCTTGAGTTCTATTATGAAAACTGCACAATTGGCTTAGAAAGGGGAGTTTTGTATCTCTATTTAAAACTAGTGAATGCATTTATTTAATGCATTGTGTGGGCAGAGAATGCTGTTTGCCATTAAAAGCTAATTATATAGAAATAATTCAGGCATTTCAATACTGCTAATTCATCTTTCAGAAATCTAATGGCATCATTTTTTGATGGCAGGAGAAATCAGGAGGATCATTGGATAGATCTCCACAACATGATAAAGCTTTAGGATTTAATGGGACACACAGTGCATTCCACTTTACACTTGGAAGTTGATATGAAGGAAACTCTAAGAGGTTTCTTCATCATATTAACATGATGTGAGCTAACCACACCCTGCTAAGCAGCATTCCACAACTTCACTCCAACAGCAAGTATTTCATCTGCTCTTGACAACCAAGTGACTGTAACTTCCTCTTCATTCTCCTAGTCTTCTTTTGCTCACCTTGTTCTAAGTAAACGCTAGAGCAACCAACTGGGTTTATTGATTTATTTAGGTGCAGCACACATTCTCCTTAAAAATATGTGTTTAAAAGATGATTATTTTATCCCATTTTGCTTAACAATGAATTTAAAATTAGTATTTTTTTCCAGTAAAAACAGATTGGCACCAATTTCATCAGCGACATGTATTGAATGGATAGTAACTGGCTTGAACATACTACTTTATATAAAGTGTTTATATAAAGTGTTTGGTGAGAACTGAAATAGATTACTATTGTTCCCTATTATAATGGGACTCCGCACGATAACACAAATCACTGCCATGAGTGTAGGGTTGATCTAAAAATGTGCATGGCTCTGTATCTAAATGGCGTCATCTGAAAGGAACCCTATTAAGAACTTTTCGAGTGTGTTTTGTCTATATACCAATTTAATACCTCTGATTTTGTGCACCTTGATCTCCTTGTATCTCAAGCCTTTGTCTGACAATGTCACAGTTGGTGCATTTACCAGAATGGTTATTTCAATCATGAAAGGATAGTTCTTCCTTTAGCAGACATCACTGAAATGTTGGCACTTGAACAAAAAATTTAGATGCCTACTATGGATTAGCAAGCTTGGTTTTTGGTATTGATTACTTTGTGCATCTGTTTCTGCTACCTATGAGTCATATATATTTTTTAACTCTAACCCACTTCTTCCCTTCAAATGTTCTAACAAGCTTTTGTGCAATGTGCAGTGACATGTTTGTTGCAAGTAAACAGTGTACAGTTGTTTAGAAATCAGTTCTAGTATGTTCACTACGTTTCACTTCAGCTGTCTGGGGGCAGAATTGCACTGCAGTGAATAGTTCACAATCCCAGAATCAAGATATTTAGGTTACATTTTCAAAAAGAAATGTTTCCCCCCACAAGCATTCAATTCATCTCAGATATGAATTTGCTGTAGCAGAATAGTAATTTAAACTATAGAAATTTGAGTTATGTTTAACAACCCTCCTCCAAATCCTTCATGCCATATAAAAATTAGGACTTTGAATTGTTCCCCTTATATTTTTTTTGAATAAATATTACTTTCCTAAATTAGTTTCTCCATATTATGCCAAATAATTTTCTTCCAATATTTTCAGGCACAAAGCTGTGAGATTGTCAAATATTAATGTAACAAAGAACTCTTAATTCCATTCTATGGAGAAAAATCCCAGCAATTTATAAAGACTACTCTCTTTACCTTATTTTACATTTTGTTATACTGGAAAGTTTTTTTTAAAAGGTAAAAATAATTGCTACTTCCTTTTCCTAAGATGTTTTCCAACTTTTTGGTTAACCTGTTTTATGCCTTCAGATCAGTCTTGACTCCTGGACAAGTCCCTGCAAATTTCTTGGCAAGTGTTTTTTTAGAAGTGGTTAGCCCATAACTTCTTCCTAAGGCTAAAAGAAAATGACTGACCCAAGATCACCTAGCTAATTTCATGCCTAAGGCAGGAATTGAACTCTCTGTCTCCTGGTTTCTAGACTGTGTTTTAATCATTACATCAAATTACCCTGGAATCCCCTGGTAGTTTTCAAACCAAGTACAAACCTGGCACAATCCTGTTGTGTTTTCAGGGCATGACAGTACTTCCATCTGCAGAGATAAAGCTTAATTCATAATAAACTTCCCCTGTTATAAAACCCTGCAGGCTGGCATAATGTAGCTTTCTGAAGGTTGCACAATTTCCTTACCACTCAAAAAAATAAAAATGTTTTGATTTAATTGTTGAGATTCAGTTACTATGCATGCTCTTATCTTTTCTTTTCCCCAAAAAAATGTTTGCAGTAAGCTCTTGTTGAGTGTGCTGCACGGACATTTTTGTATTGTGCTAGTGGAGGTTTTTGGGGGCTTTTAGTTATAAAGTGTGTATGTGTTGCTACTACTGGTATTTACAGGCTACAGGAATGTCAGTGACTAGGATGGAACACTATGTAATCAGGTTTTGGAAGGAATAGAATGCAACAGAAAAGACAGCAAATGGCAGTGAGAAGGAGGGCACAAGAAAGAATGATGGGCAGAGGAGAACACAGGATGATCTGAACAAACAAGAAAAGTATCTTCTGGGATGGGCAGTAAAAAAGTCTTCTTGATTGTTTGATCTGTCATATGGGAAGCTAAGTTTGCCAGGGCCATGAATCATCTGTGTCTTGGCTCCTATTAGAGAATAAGTAGCCAGAAAAATTGAGAAAACTAGAAGTTCTCAGAAGAGTAGCAACTGTGTGGAGATGCCATGAAGTACGTTTCAGAGGAACTGTAGTAAAACAGAGAATTCCATTGGGCTTAATTTGAAGCTGATGGCAAATGAAAGATTCTGACAGTTAGTTTGGAAAATTGGCTACACACATTTAGAAAATGTGGGAAATATGAAATAACAGATATTTGAAGAGACAGGGCTCACAGATGAGGATTGATGGGTTAAGGAATTTTGCACCTTCAAGTTGGTGTGCGGATGTGTGGACTAGATGAGAAAGTGGGATTTTGATTCCTGAGTGCTACACGTCCACCTTTACTTTATGATAGGTCGGCTACTCTATTTGGAACTAGGTCAGTAGAGGCAATGGAACGTTCCTGTACGGGAAACAAATTCCCACCCAACAAAGGAATGATAGAAGGCACCAAACTGGTTATGACATGACAAGAGAAATGTGCAATTTTGTTTCAGTCCAGCTTTAGGCACCTCTGTCTCCTCCCAGCAACATGATGGTTTGCTAGACTGATCCCCTTGGCTGCCAGATAAATTGCTCACAAGGAAATTGCTACTTGTGCTGAATCGTTCCAGATGTCCAGATGTGGGTTCTTTTGAACTTCTAGAGATAGAAGAAGCAGGAGAAAAAAAAATCTGGGTCAGGATCTCTGACCTTGATTCATGTCCTGCTTGGCTTACTGTGGCTGGTGAGAGACATTTGTTTAGACTTGAGAGAAGATTAATGACTCTTTGAAGGAGAGGATAATGTCCTCTGCCTTGAAGGAAATAGTGGTACAAATCTGAAGAACCAATTTCTTGATCTAACTGTATTAGACAACTTTCACCTAATTTCTCTTCTGGGGGGAAATTTGCAGTAAGTGTTGGTACTCTAATTATAAATTGACTTTCCCAGCTTATGGTTCTGGAAAATTTCAATCTATCTTCTGGGGTGGGGTCTGAAGTAGATCAGGAGCTTTTAGCCACTATGACAGTCATGGGTCTATCCCAGGTTATCCAGAACCCATCATGGGATAGTGGTTATACTTGATCAGGTTTTCTTTGAGACCAATAACAATTTGATCTGAGGAAGCTCTCTATCTAACCTCTATCATGACTAGATCATGCCCTGGTAACAAAGAGATACCACTTAAGGAACACTCAGATAGAAGAGGAAGGAGCCAACAATTGAGTAACAGGCAGAAAAACAAATTTAGAAAAGATCTTCCATAATTAATCAGAAGTAAAGACAGGTGTGAGATTTGTACTTTTAGATTTGCAAGATTCTTTTAATGTAGCCTTATAATAAAGTAGAATTAGCTCATCTTATTGTGATTCCTGCCAGGTCTACTTGGGATGCTGACAGATGCCAAATTTAATGTGGGTCCTGTGAAGATGCTTGGGAAACAATCTTGCCCTGATATTTAGGAAAGGTTTAAATCTGAGTTTAAAGAAGTGGACCAGGTCCTTATAACTGTAAGCTTGGTCACCTGCTCATTAGATCCATACCCCTCCAGGTTGGCAAAGTTTTCCAGGAGGGAGATGTATGTGTGGGTTCTATGAAAGTGAATTCAATCTTGAAAGAACTCCTAGATTTAGCAGTTTAACTGCCCATGAAAAAATAGTATAGTTTCTATGCAAACTCCACTTACGTTATCACAGTTCCTTTAATTTCAGTGGTGAAATTTAGGAACATGGTTATCATTTGGTTGATATTGCAAAAATAGGAATCACACACTAAGAAACCTTCCAAAACATGTTGCAAATCACCTGGAGATTTATGACTATATTCAGATTTAGCTTCCTTCTATCCCTAGTTTAAGTGAATATTTTAGAGTGTAAGAACTAGTCATCATGGAAATAATTATTTTATTGTTACCACTTAAGAAAGTGTCTACTCTGCTTTTTTTTGGCCCTTCAGATTTAAAATAATGAAAAGATAGTAGAAATAACAACAACATATGCAGTTTCTCAAAATGCAACGCACAAAGGATTTTAAACAACTGGGTCAGTTTAAAAATCAGCACAGCATGACATTATTAAAGGCTTAGTAGAAAAGGAACCTTTCCTGCTCTTCAAACTCAAAGGATGAAGACAAATAAATCCCTTTTAGGGGCAAGTCCAACTGGAATAACTTTCTAAAGGTGGGAACTAGCTCCACGTCTGGAAAAAAACACTCCTTCAAAGGAATAAGAGCAGGTATCACACACAGTCAGACTACAAATGTATGTATGGTGTCTTCTCCCAGATTTATTTGCTCACAATTTCAGATCTGGTTGTTCGGTTCTTCAGACTATCTACCGTGCTTGTTTTTCTGCAGATGTTTTATTACCAAGCTAAGCATCATCATTGTTAACACCTTTGGTTTTTCATACTTCCAGGTACTACAGTAATTATATTACCCAGCCCAATCACAAAATGTCTGCAGGAAAGCAACCAAGCTCAGAGAACATCAAAAACCCAACAGTTGAACACTGAGTGACATATATTCTCTAGCAGGAAGTATATTCTCTTGAGATCTAGATATTAGGCATTACTCTGAGTCCTCCAGTCCTCCATGATGAGAATCTAGTGTCGCAAACAAGAGAGAGCCTTTTAAGTGATGATCTGCCTATGGATAGGCTTCCAAGGAACATATTCACCTGTTCCCTTGGTATCATTTTGGTACCATGCAACCTCCTTATTTTCCTAGTTTTATTTTAACATTGGCAACTTTTAAAACTTATGTGTTTTCTAAATTGATAATAGCCTTCATTAACTAAGGTTTATACAATAATGTGCGAGTTTTCTATTATTGGAATACTTTTGTTATGGTGTGTACAATACATTTTTATATACGCAAGTTTGGAGATTTTAAGTTAATGCCTAAAATGGTTAATGCTCGGTTAAAAAGTTGGTTAAAAAGAAGGGATAAAGCTTCAATAGCATAATATCTATAACCATGCCACCTTTCCTTTGTGTAATATCTTTGTGCCCTTTAACAACTTACCACGATTTTAACGCTCACCTATTTTATATTCTGACTCAATATGATATAGCTTTAAATCAGGTATTTGACGAGTAGTGTGCATTAGGCAAGGAAGAACAAGAACAACAACAAAAAAAGAATTTAAAAAAGAATAAATAGATCGGTGGAATCAAAAAGGATACATCTAATTCACTCTGGAAAAAAAATAATAAAAAAAATTAGCAAGAGAACAGAGCTGTTATTGTTTTGCTATTTTTTTCTAAAACCAATTTGTATATTAGTTTGCAAGCATAAAGATTCTAAATTCCTTCAATTTGCAAAAAGGTTTTCAATCTAGCAGAAACTCTTTTTGAGAAAAATAAATGTGATCTTTTTTTATCATTTTCTTCTGCTGCCACTTCTTATGACCCCAAAAGTTCACCTCCTGTCATTTCTTCCAATGGAATGAAACAGTTATTTTTATTATTCAAGTAAAAGTTGAATCTCAGAATGCTGACTACGTTTAAACCCAGAGGGCATAATTGATCCCTTAAGGCATGTCAATTTAACAACGGCAAGTGATTTTTGAGGATAAGTGGATAAGGAGGAAGATGATGGATGCAAGAAGAAAATCAAATTCTAAATGAAAAAATGAATGGGACTTAAGGAAATGATGAGTTTTACTCCCAAGTTCTGCATTGAACATATCGTATTCATTTTCCATTTGCCTAACTTATATGTGGACATTCTACAACTCCTAATGGTTATTTTCTAAACAAAATAACTTTGTACCTCTATCGCAACATTAGAAAGAACTCAAAAGCTAATGTCTTTTTAATGTCTATTTTTTCTATTTTTTTCTGCTAAAAACAATAACATTATATTTTGCCCATGTCAATTTGCATGTCAAAGATTATTATATGCAAATTGCATTACATAAATTCAGCAACCATATCAAGAGTACCTTACACTTATATTAATTTGAAAATCTGCAAATCTCATTCCAAAAATCTTCCCCTACTATTATATACTTCGTGATTATAAATCATTTAGCAGAGAACAGACAATTCACAATGTATTCTCTTATTAAAAATAGTACAATTGCATTAGTTATAGCAATCTATAGGAATTGGCCTTCCTTTTCAGTTTGTTAAACTCAGAAAGGATGAAAAGTTGGATAGACTATATTTTACATAGTCTATTTCAGTGCTTCTCAACCTTGGCAGCTTTAAGATAGGTGAACTTGAGCTCCCAGAATTCCCTAGCCAGTATATCTCTTCTGAATTAAAATTGTATTTAAAATATCTATCCACAGCTTAGAGAGATTTGGATATATGTGGATGGAACCCAAATCCTCACTCTCATGTCATCACAAACCTAATAGTGTTAATTAATCCACCAATAAATTCATAGAAATGTTAATATGGACAAGCTATTACTTTCTCTAATAATCTCCTCACATTATTACTTTTGATTACTTAAAGCATTTTGGTATAAGGTATTTCTTATGCACAAACTGCATTTACGGTGTGTCCCATTTTTCAGCTTTCAACTTCCAAACAGGGCTGCTCAAAAGTTGTGATATGCCTTAGAGATTGTAAAGGTCTTTTGGCAACTTTAATGTAATGTAGATGTGCTTGGTAAGTAACTCCATAAATATCACAACTTTTTAACATTTTGTTTGTTTCATTTGTGCATTAAGCATAAACAGTATTCTCCAAAAATGAATCATGGAAAAAATCTTGCTTGGAAGGCACTTGAGGCACATACAGTATACTGCACAGCTGATAATGCATACTCATGTTTTGTAGGTCATGATCTAATGATGAAGGCTAGACAGCGAACTGGTATTGTGAGAAGGTAATGTGCCCTACGCATAACCTAAAGTTTCCATATTCATGACTGTTCCCATGCATTTCATTAGAATTACGTCCTATATAAAGAAATGCTACATGGCCTTCAGGCTGACTGTTCACAGTACAATTACACTTGCTAAATTCATACTTACCACTCTGCTGAAATATTTGTCCAACACCTCAACAAAATTATGAATCAGTTCAAATACAGCCATTTCATTCTGAAATTAAGTTCAAAACAAACTTTAAAAAGGAACAATAGACAGGTGAGCTAATATGTTTTCTTTTTTAACAATAGCTTACTGCATACAGTAACTCTAAAATATTAAAAAGTATCAAGAGAAGCAAAAGTAGAAATTAAACCACCTAAGTCTCCTTAGTTGGAAAATCTCCTGGAAAAACAACACGTCCTTGGTGATTGGAAGGGCCCAACAGAGACTTCATTTCCTTAGAGTCCTGCAAAAAAATCAGGTGGAACCACGGCTGATGATGACCTCTTTCTATCAGTCCACCATAGAAAGTGTCCTCACATATTGTATTACAGTGTGGTACGCTGGTTCAACAGCTGCGGACAGGAAGGCACTACAGAGAGTGATCAATTTGGCACAAGAAACCATTGGTCGCCTTTTGACACCACTGGATGACATCGCCTGCTTTAGCAGAGTAAGGAAGATTCTCAGAGATGATTCACACCCTGGTCGGTGTCTCTTTGCACTTCTACCATCAGGCAGAAGATATCAAAGTATTGCCAGCCGTACGAACAGGTTTAAAGATAGCTCCTATCCTTGAGCTGTGAGACTTTTAAATTCAACTGCAATCACTCCATGCGCATGCTAGGTTTTTTTTCTTTTTTCTTTTCTCTCTTTTTTTTGTTTCAGTTACAAGTTTTGCACCAGTAAAGTTAAAACCAATTTCATTGTCATTAAAGATGATGATGATGATGATTATGTGGTCAATCTTCGATGAGATTCACAGCCTTTGGGGCTGGTTGGTCGCTCAACAGCTCGAGTCCTAACCAAGGACCTAGGAACTGTCAAGGTAACATCAGAGGATATAGGCTGTTCCAAGCAGGGTGGTCCTTTGTAGAGTCAGAATGCTCAAGTCCGGCAAACCTAGAACCTCCATATATCGAGGCAGTCCCATAGGTATTGCTCCAAGGGCTCCAATCACAATCGGGACAACACACGACTTTCTTCTTCGTATTATTATTGTTAATGGAATAACCTACCAAGGTGTTTAACCAGCCACACTATTTTACATATCTATGCATTTGTCACTCTGGCTATACAGATGAGGGAGGGGAAAAGAAGCAAATTTAATATCCTATTTTTAGCCGTACAGTCATATGACAACAAACATTTCCATCAGCTAATAAATATTTTGCTTGTTGGTTTATGATGAGAGCAGAAGTATTCCTTTCTTGCTAATTATTATATGAGCAATCACATTCTTTTGACATTCTAAATAGCCTTGTTTTCATTCTACTTATAGAATATAAATCTTATGCTTGTTTGTTTTTTTATTATGATTTCAAAAGCTTGCATAGTTTTTCCTATTGCTTTGGATGCCACCATGCATTTTTGGTCACCCTGCCAACAAAACAGTTGATTATTTAATCAGCTACTTCTTTTTTGACATGGAGTAATTAAGTAAATAAATAAAATTTAAAAGCATATTTATAGTGTAACAATTAAGCAGCTACAATCAACTTAAAACAATTATATCTTGGACATTCCATTTTTATTCAAGAAGGCTTTAGAGCCATGATGGTGAACCTATGGCATGTGTACCCAAAATGGCAAGTGGAATCATGTCACCTGGCATGTGCAACAGCACCAGGACCTCTTCTGTTTTTTTGGCAAGCATGCGCGCGTGACAATCAGTTGACCTTTGTGCTTGCGGCAATGCCAGAAATTGAAAGAGGTGGTCTTCCATTTTCCTGTGTGACATGCGTGTCAGCCAGCTGATTGGCCAGTGCACATGCACATGCCGGAAACTGAAAGTTCATTTTCTGGTGCGCAAATGCGCCCCAAAGCAGCTCCTCTTCTGGATTGCAGGCCAGACAAGCAGGTGGGTTCACCATCATTGCTTTAGAGCAGGGGTGGGCAAACTTTGCAAAGCTTTGCTGGCTGGAGAATTCTAGGAGCTGAAGTCCTTCAGACTTAAAGTTGCAAAGTTTGCCCACCACTGCTTTAAAGGCTCTTATGCTCCAAAGAGGCATCTTTAATAAGTAGCCATCACTGATGACTGATAGCATATTTCTGAGTATTGTGTTGTGTATTTGATAAATGTATATAAGTATGAAAGAGTCTTTGTCAATCAGTAGGATAAGTAGATAATATTTATTTTGTGGGTCATTGTCCCCAAACATATCTATATTATGATTTTGAAGCCTATTCCCTCTTCACCTCTGAGGAGACCTGTCCAAGACTGTTTGTGAAATATTACCAGCAGTATGCCGAAGGCATAAATTGGGATTGCTACATTTGAGGTGCAAAACTCCAGTTAACCATTAGAAGACTGCAAAGAAATGCTGAAAAGAATTCTTTGCTACCCCCTGGTTGCATTCCAGAGATTTTCCAGCTCACAAATGCTATTGGCGAGCATTCAAAAAGGTTGATGGGCATTGGAAAAACAATAATTTTGCAGATCAAAGTATAAATTTTCTTTTATTGTCTACGATCTTTTGCTACGCTCATATGATTCTTGCATGACTATATTTATATGTTTTGACTTTAACCACAGTAAATACTCAGGATGAAATAAGAGTTGGTTGAAAGAAGAGATGACAGCTTTTAAGAATATCTCAAATCTATCACACAAGATTGCTGCCTGTACTCTATAACTACAGAGAGTAAAAAAAGAAAGCTTTTCATGTTTTGTAGATTTGTTTTTAAATTTACATTTTGTTTTTACAGTTTGCTGTACCTGAGGAAAGGTGGCATGCAAGCCATTGTAGGGAAAGAACTTTATGACAAACCGATATTCAGTGTTCCATTGCTAATCTGTTTTCTATGAATTTCACTCTTCATAGTTCAGCTCAAAGCAGCAGTGGGATTCACTTATCTTCCCTACTGCTTCACAAATGTGACCGCCTTCTGCGCATGCACAGTGCTCACACCCATTACATTGGGGTAGGTGGGTGGAGTCACCACTACCAGTCATCCAAACCGGAGAGAACCAGCTGAATACCAATTCTGGCCCAAAGGTCAACTACATTTCCTAGCAAGGCCTGGCTATTCATCTAGATCAGGGGTGTCAAACACAAGACCTATGGGCTGGATCTGGCCCATGGGATGCTTAGATCTGGCCTGTGAGGACCAGCCCACAATGCCTCTGCCAGTGAAAATGGAGCTCCATTTTCAGTTGCCACCACCTCCTGCAGCCCTCTGCAGCAAAAATGGAGCTCGGTCTCCCCAGCTTCAGTTTTGCTAGTAAAGTGCTTGGGCCACTAGATGCTCCTGCTGAGGAACATTGAGCTGGCCACACCCACCTTGGCCCCCTTTGCTTCCAAGGTCAAACACAAGCCGGATGCAGCCCTCAAAAAAATCAAGTTTGACACCCCTGATCTAGAATGTAAATAGAGTTTGCATTGTCAAAAGTAAGTGGTAACAACCATTTGGAGACATGTGGAATGTTAAGTAAATCTAAGCTTCCTGAGAACTATCTACAGAAAAAATAAGAAACCAACAGTTTTTCTATTGTACGTCTGGGTTGGTGAAATTGAACCTATGACAGGTGTGGTCATAGGTGACATCCGAGGCCTGCACAGCTTCTGGAAGTTGCAGAAGAGGTTTCTGCTCTTGCAGAACTTCTGGAGCTCCAAAAACGTCTGAGAATGGGCTGTGCTTCCCTCCTCTTTTAGGAGGCTGCAAGACCTCACAAGAACATTCGCCAAAATTTCCAGGTCTTGTGTGATCTGGAGGTGCTTTCAATAGACATTTCGAAAAATATTTACAATTATGTATTTATTTATTAAATAATTAGATAATTCATTCAATTTGATTTATTACTCTTGATTGTTTCTATTTTGTCTATGTTGGTGTGCATATGATGTGCGTACGTCTGTGTGTGTCTATGTGACACACCAGCAGAGTAAATTTAGATATTTTCTGAATTTTTCATACTCCAAGTACCAAAAGTTCACCATCACTTTACATTTATGTAAAGGAGAAGAATGTGTTGTATGAAGAATTTCTTTCCGTTCTCTTAGTAATAATGAATCAGACGTTCATCAGAAATGTTTTAGGGACTTATACTACTGGACTCCCCCCACCATCTCTACATTTGCCCTCCTTTATCTAATAGTTGGTCCTGAGAAATAATTTATGAAATATGTAGTGGTTTAGGTTTTACGCACCATCCTTGTGTGCTTGTGTGTGCATAAATAAGAGAATAAAGACAAGAAAATATTCTAATGTGTGCTTTGTATTCACATTACTATTTCTGTTGCATGGCGCTGTGGAAAGATTTCTGATTTATTGTTATCATACCCCTTTTGAGATCTCTGCTGATGACATCATTTACATTAGAAAAAGTTTGAGAAATTTTTGAAGTATCACTGTGGTGATGCAGAGCAGAGGAACGATGGGAATCTCAGCCATTATACTCTATTCCCATGAACATCCATTCAACTTTTGCAGTGCAAGATGTGAAGTTTTTTAGGCAAATGGGGGAGAAATTCACTTTCATAGTTGCAAGACTCTGTTAAAATAACCATATAGTAAAATACAACACGTCCATCTGATCATGCTTCCCTCTGGATTATCTCACCAAACCCTGGCCCTTATATGTCGTGGGTTGTTAGCACCTGAAATTTAGAGATCTTTTGTTTTCCCTTATTCAATTGAGCACCACAGTAGTAAATTCTGCAATACAGTTGGAACAGAGATTTTCCAGGACGAACCAACAAGACTAAATTGCTATGGGTTACCTGATTAGACCTAGGTTTGGGGCCAAGCCCAATAAATAGTAAATCAGTCAAGAGATGAAAATTAATCTCACACAGTGATAGTGAACTGGCTGAGACTGTTAAAAAACATTCATGTGTTGGGGTGGCCTTGCCAGACTGCTGTAAAACGCTGCAGGCAGGAGCTCTGATCTATGTGTATCTGGAGAAGAATATGGTATGAATATGGAAAACATGAGCATTTAAGAAAAAATATTAAGCAAATCAACACTCCACTTCAACTGAGGCTGATAAATTGAAGTCTTTTAGCAAAGCAAAACTTCTTTAGCAGTAGCCCTGACAAACAAGGACAACAGCGGTGCATTAATCTGTCTGAAATGAACTGTTATTGAGTGAAAAAGCCGTGACTTTATTGTGCAAATGTAAAAATAAAAGAACCTCTATAATGCCAGTAAAGCTAAATTAGAGCTTGGAGAATAATCTGATTCCGACTCATATCAGGGTCAAAACTTGAGTGCAAAATTGTGAACGGCAAGTTTGTCTTCTAT
>JAPKID020000326.1:0-19246 GCA_026931265.2 Tropidonophis doriae | reverse complement strand
GTTGCGTGATTTATTTCTTTAAAATGAAGAATGAAGAAATGAAGGGAAATGAAGAATAGCATTACATAACAATCCACCGAAAGCAGAACTTCTTTACTTTAAAACTTTTTTTTTTCCCCTCCCGGGTAGACATGTCCAAATTGAAATCCCATCAGCTTCGTTTCTTTTCTGTTTGTAGGGTTTCCAGAGCAATGGACCTGGAGGGAAAAGGTTCCCCGTGCTCTGTTTTCTGGATAGGAACTGAAGGCACGGGACTTTGTTTCCTTTGTTTGGGGACGGGGACGGGGACGGCTTAAGGTGCTGCACAAAGCGGAAATGCGTGATCGCTGAGCAAAGGGCAGAGAGGTAAAAGCGTTTTCTGTGTTTCTAGGAAGTGTAGCTTCGAGGAGATCTTGCGATTCTTTGTATAAATAATTCCTCTGCTTGGATAAACAGATAAAATAGTTAATTTGGTTTTCCTCCTGTATAAGGATGTTCAGCAAATTTATTCCAGAATTAATGGAAAATCGGGGAAAAAACAAACAGGAAATTATTGGCTTATTAAGACACTTGGAGTCTACGCTGGACTGGAAAGAGACTTGGTGGATACAATCATCCTTCTCAGGATTAACTTCAGTTCATAAACTCAGAAGTATGAAGTTGTATCTACCGCCTTCCCCCAATTTTTCTCATTCATGTCCATCTGAAGAATGTAAGGTCGTTACTTTAGAACATTTTAAATTGTCCTAGATATTATATCATATAGTTCTTCCTTTTTTATTTCTTTTATTTTTATGTATTGGATTTGTAATCTGCTTTTCTGCGATGGTTAAGGTTAAGCAACCCTAAATTTTGAGCATAAAAATTCACATGGTCCCCGTCCCCCCCCAACCCCAAGTCTGGTTTAACATTTCAAAATATTTATCTTGTTAGTATACATTTAGTTTAATATGTTGTATTAATGCAGCCATTATGGGTTGTGGAGCATCATGTGTAACTTAATGCAGCGCAAATCCAGATGATTAGTCTGTTGTAATATGAGCCAGTGTTTGTTGGATACCATTTTTTCATCCAAGGGAGACGTTTTTTAAAAGAATTATGAAATATAAATATGAATAATTATTTGTTTTGTATTTTAAAGTGTATGCCTCAGTTTAAAAAAACATTTTATTGAGATTATACAAAGAAAGTAAAACAGACTAGGAAACAACCATTAATATTTGTGTGTATGTATTCATTCTTTCCCTTTATGTAACTGATTGTAAATCTCAAATTCTAAGTATGAAAAAGTTAAAACTTAAAGAACTTGAGAGTTGTTTGCAACAAGTTGATGTCTTTGAAAACCCAAAACTCCTGCTTGAACAATATCCGACTCGACCACATATTGCAGGTAAATTTTAATTATCATGTATATAGTGTTGGTCTACTATACACATTCTAACAGCTAATTTTAAATGTTATCATTAAATTATATGTTCTTTATGTAATGTAATAATGCTGATTGTTTTATTCCAAGAATCTTAGAAGTTGGGAATTTAATATTCTGTTAAAGTTTAAGAGATAAAGTATAATGAATGTCTAATAAGTTTATTTGTTAAGTTCTTGATTAGATTCTCCCCTATACTTTTTCTACCTGTATAAATCAGTACTTGGGTGGAAAATTATGTGAGCTCAGTGGAGTAACAAATATTGTTCTCAATCTATTGTTCTCAATCTCAATTTTTATATTTAAAAAGAAGGGCCTTTCCTTAGAAGTCTTGGCATTTCACTTGTGTGAACCATTTGAGTTCATTTTTATTTGCTTTTTAGACATATTGTAGCCATCTTAGTAGGTGTTATAATACATTACTGTTATAAAGTTTGCTGATATATTAATTTATGGATGACTAAAATAAAATGTTGCTTGAATGAGGAAATAGATCAGAATGAGGAAATAGAACATACTATACTATGTTTAGTATAGTTTGTATTTGCTCTGAATCTGTTGCCTATGTGTTTATTTTCCAGCATGTATGCTTTATACAATTCATAATACATTTGATGATATTGAAAACAAGATTGTAGCAGATCTTGGATGTGGTTGTGGAATACTAAGCATTGGAAGTGCCATGTTGGGAGCAGGGTAAGAAATCTCATGTTCTTATTTCTTTTTTTATTAAACTAATGAGGAAGGATGAAACGAGGAAGGATGAAAACTAGGGGTACTTCAGAAGAAAGAATGTCAAAACAAGGAGCCATATCATCTTTAAATAAGTCCATTTAAATGGTACTGGTAGCTTTATAAAGTGATTGTTGCATGTTTTTAATGAGTCATGAGTAACGCTAATCAGAATCGGATTACTATGAAATCCCTGAGCTGTAAACTAAAGTAAGAAGAAAAAAAAACCCCATCCTGGAATAAAGCAAAGATAATGACAAGCCATTACTACATTGCCACCAAGGAAAGTTACATGTTTATAGCAGTCAAATTGAATCTTTGTCATTCAATGCAACTATAGGTAGTCTTTGCTTAACAACTCATTGCTTAGTTACCATTCAAAGTTGGACAAATCTCCCTGAGTTACTTACAACCTAGTTTCAGAGTTCTCATGGCCATATGCAAACAAACATCTGCATCAAATGATATTTTGTGTGCTTGACATCTGGATTGCATTGAGGGTCATTTGCACCATGCCATAGTCTCACAACTGCATTTTTTGGGGGTAGTTTTTGCTGTTTTCTGATATTTACTTCTGGGTTCTGGCAAAAAAATTCCCATTGAATAAACCAGTGGCATTTGCTTAACAATTTAGACTCTGAAATCAGGCAGTCATGCCTATGCCTGATTTCACACGTCACACACTGACATCACACTTCAATTAATTACAAGTATAATTTTGATCATAAGTCAAGGACTACCTGCACTGTAAATACAGATTTATTAGACACATTTCTAGTTAACAGTGCAATGTAGTTACTCATATTATTTTAAACAGAATGTGCATCTAAAACATATTGCTAGGCTAGTGGTAAATTAGTACTTAGTTTACGTATAAGTAAACTATCAGAGATATTATAGGATACACACTCCACAGTTCAAACTTTTATGTCTGCTATTGAAATAGCATCACATGAAAAATAATTCAAAGATGAAATCACATTGACTAATTGTTCAAAATGTATAAAACTGACATTTAGTTTTTAACAAAAAAAAACCAAAATCACAACAGACTATTAAAATTAATTTTAAAATAGATGTTTAACAATAGGAGTTGAGATGTTTTAAAAACAACACGTGCCGCTATAATTCTCTTAATTTTATTTTCCCCAGGTTATGTATAGGATTTGATATAGATGCCAATGCACTGGAAGTATTTAACAGGAATGCCGAAGAATTTGACCTTACAAATGTTGACATGGTTCAGTGCAATGTATGTTCTTTGCCTGACAAAATGTCTAAAACATTTGATACAGTTATTATGAATCCTCCTTTCGGAACTAAGCACAATAAAGGTTAGCCATTTTTTTCCTTGATTGGGAATTAACTTCCTGAAAAAGTTATCTAATTTTATTTATTTTACAGAATTTCCATACTGCCACAGTGAACCAATACTTCTGTTTCTCTTAGCTGCCATTGATGTCTTTCACTTCAGACATAATATAAAGAAACATTCTTCATCCCCACCTTAAAACCTTTGTGCTGGATTTGTTACATTCTGTGGTTCATAGTAAGCAAGGTTAATTTATATCTTATTCCCTATAATATTTTTTAGACTGCGTTCCATCAATCATCCATAAAGTCAATTCCTTTATGTCCCTACTTTTATCTGACTTAAAACAAGTATAACTTAGAAATAGTATCCATTTTATAAACATATTTCTACCATTACATAATATGATTTTCAAATCCTGCAATTGCAAAAAACATTTCTGATATAAGAATATGATTTTACTGGAACTTTTATTGGAAAAAAAATAAACAGAAGTATCTGTTTCCCAGTCTGACAAATGTTAAGACTGTGTATTCAATTCTATATTTAAGGTAAAAACATTTAATATTTTAGCGTATACTAGATAATTATTTAACCAATTATGTATTCCAATTATGTATTTATGAGGTACATTTATTTGCGAGATAATCAAAAATATGACAGAAATCAAACCTTAATCTCTAATGTTCGAACTTTAATTCAGTATAAGAAATAATTGAAGCAATACACGTAAACAAAGATGATTACCTAACAGCTGAATTGTTTAAAGTGATTAAACATTAAAACATACTAATCAGGAATGTTTACAAATAAAATTCAATTTGCTGTCTGTTGAGAATAGGGGAAGTACTGAATATTTAATACAGGTAGTTCTTGATATACAAGTTCATTTGGTGACTGAAGTTACAACACTGAAAATAGTGACTTATGACAGTTTTTCACTTACGACTGTTGCAGCATCCCCAGTCACATGATCAGAATTCAAACACTTGGCAACTGACTCAACTTTGTGATGGTTGCAGTGTCCTGTTGTCATATGATCACCCTTTGAAACCTTGTCAAGCAAAATCAATGGGGAAGCCAGAGTCACTTGACAGCCATGTTACTAATTTAAGAGTTGCAGTCATTCACTTAACAATTGTGATAAGAACAGTTGTAAAATGGGGAAAACTCACTTCACAATTATGGGCTCAGTTGTGGTTGCAAGTCGCAAGTCGCTGTACTTAAATCAAGTAGTCACCTAGTAAAATAAAAATGTGTATTCTCCAAGCTAGATAATATAGTGTAAACTGTACTATCAAGCTTTTCTTAACATCAAGACTTTATTTCTGTAGATGATATTGCTTAAGGCTACTGAGATATTAGAAATTCAGGAGAAATAACAAAGTTTGACTGAGTAAAAGAGGCTTAAAAGTCTTTTTTTTTAATAGGTATGGATATGGCTTTTCTCAAGGCAGCTGTGCAAATGGCAAGAATAGCTGTGTATTCCTTACACAAAACATCAACTCGACAAGTATGTCTAAAGTAATGCCCATCCTTGAATGAAAGCGTAAGATTAAAAATTTAGAGTGTTCTAGAATCACAAGATGCTTAAATCAGGTATCCTGGAATAGCTTAAAAGACATTTTATTAACAGCATATTCAATTAAAATTTTTGTAATGCTCTACAGTTTGTGCATAATCTAGAAGTTTAGTTTTCAGTGGAGAGGGAGGGAGAGAGGGAGAGATCAAAATGAAGAGATCCTCTAATATCTTGCATTCCTTCCATGCTTAGCATATTCAGAAAAAAGCAGATGAATGGAATGTAGGAATGGAAGTTGTAGCAGGTAAGAACATGTTAAATTCAGTATTATTGTTAAATTCAGTTTAAAGGCACACAAAGTTCCCATTTAAATATTAAGACTTTATATAGGATATCATATACCTTTATAGAAGCTGTCTTAAATAGTATGATAAAACATTTTATTTACTTTTAATCATTTCATTCTATTGCTTCACAGCAGTTTCCTTTGTGCTTTTTTAAATATGCAGATCCAAAATTATTGTGAAAATGATTTTATAATGGTATCTTAAATATAGGTATTTGCATTATAAAAGTTAATCTAATTGAACTGTTGCTACTCAACCAGACACAAGATAGTTGTATGTAATCATAAGCATTATGAATAAACCCAATCAGATATTCAGATCATATATACATGCATTAACTGTTTCCAGCTAACATATTTCATCCTTTCTCAAATATATTTGATTTTCCATTACAGCTTATATTCTTTTTAATTCACTTTTAGAACTGAGATATGACCTACCAGCATCATATAAATTCCACAAGAAAAAATCAGTAAGTATTAGGCCACTTTTAATTTAGAGTAAACCTATTAATTTTTTGCTAAATAACAGAGTGCACGCTAATGATCGCAGACAAAAATGTTTGTTTGAACGTCTCTCTCTCTATAACCTAGTAGCAAAAACAAAATTGACAATCTAAGCAAAAGGGAGAAGATAGATACTCTTTAATTTCTAGAGCCATAGGAGTCCTTTATCCTAGTCAACAATATGGCACCTATTTTACTACATATATCAATTCATTCTTCTCTTGTTCTTTAAAGGATTGCTGATGCAATCAAATGTGTGGCACCTAATCTTTCAGTGACAGGTTGATGTGTTTTATGATAGATAAGGAAGACTTACAAGTAAGAATTCCTACTCAGGAAAGATTGACGTTATCATGTTTTATCAGAAAAGATAAAACCAGCAATACTAACCTGTAAAAGGAATGCAAAGCTGTGGTGCATATGCTAGGAGAATGCTAGGAGAATCACGCACATTTCCCTGCCGATCCATGTGGGTAGCAGAATTATTAGAAGGCAGTATTATGTTTTATTTGCATAGGCATTCACCCTTAAAAGAATATGGCAATACTGATTTAAGTTAGACTGTACCAAACCAGTTCACATAAATAACAATGTAAAATTCTGTGTTTGGGACTGTGCAGGATTTTAGTACCGGTACAGAATGCAGATGCATACAAAAAGATGCTTTGGAGTGTGCAGGAACATACATTTAGCACATGTCTAAAACTCCTTAAGTCAAACTCACATTTTCTTGGGAACTTGTGCCAAGCAACTGTGTGATCATAGGAAAACCTACATATTAAGCATTTGCAGACAGGTATAAACTGAGCAACTGTACAGACCCCAAATTCATTTCACCTTCACATTGAAAGGCCTATCCAATCTTTCTATTTAGCACACACATTCCATTCTACCTGCAATCTCAAGTCTCTATTAACTATTTAGCTAACAACAGTGAACAAGCAAAACAAAATATAATATTTCTAGAGTCCTCCACAGTATCAGGAAGAGTATCTACAAGATAGGAAACATCCTATAGCTGTTCTGTGTTAATTTGCTTTTTGTCTAACACAAGGAGAGTAGTTGGGAAGAAAAGAAGAACAGGAATAATATGGATCTAGCTATTTGGTTAAAAGAAGTTCAGCCCACAAATCCAAAAAGATCGATCACAATTATAATAAACTCTCAAATTAGCATATTTACTTGTGAAGAGTGCACGTTAGAAATTAAAACTAAATGGGATTTTCCACATGTAGAGAAGCATAGAATCTATGGACATCTTTTGTTCATAATACTTTACTATTTTTAGGGTCTCTGAAATAAAAGTTGTTATGGGCAGAGTGCATTCATGGTTGGCTTTACTAGATCAATTCCCTTGTTCTTTCATCACATAATGTAATCTATATTGGATTTTGTTATAAGAAGAGCAGAAGCCACGTTTGGACACCTTTGCACTAAAACCTAAAGAAACATCTGTTTATTGGAGTAGACATTTTCTATCATTGTCACACAAAGAAAAGTATTCTATTTTAAGAAAATGCTACTGCAACATTGAAGACAAGTACAAAATCAGAGTTAGGTGCTCATAGTAACTCTACATAGTTGCTTTATTTTATTTATAGATTTTTTTTCTTCCAATAAACTGAAGGTAGCAATACAATTTGAAACATCTGGAACTGAACAGAGATTCACAAAATTTGAATACACAAGATACTGATACTTATTTGTTATACACTACTCAAGAAAAGTTTTGTACATAACATATTAGGATATAGTTCTGATTCTTCAGCCTTTTCTTTCAGCCTAATTATAGGCTCATTCATCAGGTATTTTTTAAGAAACCGTGTATTAAATCAGCCACTATTCCAAGAAAGAATCTCAAAAAGTAATTTTCTTCTTTGTCTTACAGGTAGACATCAAAGTAGATTTTATCAGATTCTCTTGTGGGGAAAAAGAGATGGATGGAGGAATGACTTAAAACTGTATTAAAATAATAAAAAATAGCATTAAGTGGTTTTTGAAGTATTACAACTGAATTCCAGCACCATTTTCTGTTTTTAGCTGTTTGGCAGCTGGCTCTTCTTGTGCGTCTTCTTCATGCGGTCTTTTCTTGGGACTTGCTGACCCTGTAAAATTGAGATTTTAGTCATGGTGGGCCACAACAATCACAATCAGACCTACAGTACTAAGTCAAGTGATAGCAAGCTGATTGATATTGTATTATATATTAAATGATGCCAGTCATTTAATTTGGTCTCTTTCTCAGAACAGGTTACAAAACTGCTTAACATTAACAAATCTGAGAGCACCACTAAGGAATAGACACTCCAATCTCATGCTATGCGTGGGGAATCTACCCATGGATGTGAAACTCTGCTTTCCAATCTGATTCATCATTTATGCAGAAAGTGTAGTCTCCCCTCCCCGCCCCTCCCCCCAAATGCTGCAGACCTAAAATAATGGTTCTGAATACTACAAATGGTTTTAGCTGGCAAGTTTCCAATAGCCTACACAATTCTGTTTTGAGGAGTAAAGTTCCAAACAGCTAACAAAGATTAACATAGAAGCTTTGACAATAGCTTAATAGCATATCATCATAGCCTGTATGTTTTGTATCTTGTTCCACAAAGACAAGTCACCTGTGGTATTTGCATCTTCACCCTCCTCTTCATCTTCACTTTCAAATTTTGTTTTCTTGCCTTGGAATTTCACTTTTTTATCTTGTGTGTCTGGTGCTCCCTTGCCACCTTTACCTTTGCCTTTGCGACCTGGTGGAAAAGGATACGTACACAATTAAGATCATCACACTTCTAGAAATTTATTCCTCACAGTAAGAGGGAAGGCAATCCTATAAAATAGCCCTCCTCAATTTGGAACATAAGTAGAACTATTGTTTCCATAATTCCCAGCCAATACGGGCAAGTATCCATGTTAGCTGAATTTAAGAGTAGTCTCTTAGTCTCTCTTATAACAAAAGGAGTGCTCACAGTTCACAATATAAAGAAGATTTAGTGATTTCCAGTTATACATGAATAATAAAGGATACTTTCTGTAAACTACAGCTTATTACTGTAGGTGATCTGGTGTATGGAGATAACCCAAATAGGTTGACTCTCTTTTCTTTTTGTGTATTATCTAAGATGCACGGAAGCTCTTCTCTAGCGTACAGTTCCTAGTGAATAAAATGACTCTTCTAATAACCAGTTCATTTCTTAGTTTGACTAATGATATAGCTGCTGCTCTGATAGCAACAAATTGATATTTAGATGTTAAACATGTTTTCCTATGCTATGGCAATGAAGAATGTGCAGTATCTGGCATGGATTAGAGTTACAGAATTTTTCCTCTTGAACATTTGTATATTTCTAATTGCTCCAGCTGGTGAAATGCAGGGCACTATTAGCAAGATGCTGGGCTTATCAACGAAGAAGTGATTTTAGAATGAACAAAGTCTGCTCCAATGTATACCGTTCTTCTCTAGGCCTTCTACCGACAAAATGGTTTTAAAAGAGATTATCTTTGCAAGGAGGAGAGGATTTAGAAGACTAAATAGTAGTTATGTATCTTAAAGGAGTGGAGTAAAGCTAGAAGAAAGTTGAGTGCCTGCTTTAAAAAAAAGTGTTTTACTTTGGTTTTTGACATAAGCCAAAGCTTAGAATGTCTGAGTGCTTTTGATGCCTTCCATCAGTGGTGGGTTGCAGGCGACGTACCGGAGTCTGCCCAGAGCACCGGATACCTTTTTGGTAGGGTGCTCCGGAGAGCCCACCTGCCCGTCCAAGCCCCTTACTGGTATTTTAAAGCTTTTGGCACTTCCACACATGCGCATGGCATGTACAGCGCATGCGTAATGCTCTGCTGAGCAGCTGAAGTGCTGCAGACGCTTGTGGAAGCACTGCTGGCATCTACACCGCGCGTGTTCACGTGGGCAACGCCGGGCCCATTCTAACCATACTGGTTGGAACAGGATCCAGAACCCACCACTGCCTTCCATCCTGTGAGTAACCTTCCATAGATCTATGCAAAACTGCCCTATGCGGATAAGGACATTTGCTATTAGAGCTTTTTAAAACTCTTGGAAAGATTAGACTTTGCAACAGCAAGGCTATTCTATTAGAAAGGAACTATGCCTCGATCATTAGCAGGTAGATAATTTTTGAGATCCAATATCATCTGAACCAATATAGAGCTATTAAGATTACTGATATCTAAGACATTAATCAATTGTTCAGATTTACTTTATTCCCTAAAAAAAACTGGCTGGGGGGGAGGCAGGATTATGGCAGTTGTGTCGATGTGAGTGTACCCATGGCTTGTTTTTCCTTTTCTTGAAACCACTAAACAATTCTGAGATTTATAGAAGAGGTTTAATGTGAAAACCCCACTTTCTCGACGATGTGTGAAAACAAGTTTGTATTTCAATCAAATGAGTTTGATTGCTATCATGGACTGGTAACAAAAGACTTTTCTAGAAGCCACAAAGAGAAGTGGTTACAGTCACATTTTAGTAGAAGAAATCCTGAGGCCCAGATGAAAATAATAATTGTTACAAGATCTTTGTTGGGTCAACTGAAGAACATGCTCAGATCAACAATGTATCTGAAAATGGAAGGAAAGATGAAAATGTACAACTTGAACTCCAAACACATTCACAAACTCAAGAGAGATGTCTCTGTAATGAAAAGGCTTTTGTTGGTAAACAAACGACCAATTTTCAATGATTGGAGAATACGGTATACAAAAATGCAGATAGTGGCAAGCCACAAATCTATTTTCTGCCCCCCTCCCCCTTGCAGTACCACAAAGAATCAGGTGTGGGCTGTTGCTCTTTTCTAAAAAAAATGTGTTAGTTGTCCTAATAATCTAGTATATGAAAGACATTCTGCTGTTCTTTCCTTCATGAAAATATTACCAAGAATTTGATGTTCTACATCTTTTGGCCAGAGGGCATTTTTAAGAAAAAAATTATACTCTGAGGGCCAAGTGATGATAGCACCAGAAGGCTATATCTGAAATGTTTATCCATTTTTGAAGGGAAGAGGTATTTAAAACCAAAAGCCAACCAGAAGCTTTTTAATGTCTTGATGTGCTATTAAAAATAGGCTTGCTGGTCAGAGATTGCCTCCTTCAGTGCCACAAAGCCATAAGCTACTCAAAAGCAAGGCTTTTGGCAGGGCTCAGATCTCCTCGCGTTTACCTATTTTTCCCTCAGCGCAATAACAGTTGGTCTTCTAGGACTCTCTTTCCTTTCCCTTGCCATCACTGTGGACAGGCTGCTCTCGCCGTTTGTCCTGTGTGTGTATAAATCTGGTCCTTCCCAGAGACGCTGAGGACAAATGGCGCTTTCTTTCTAACACACAAAGATGGGCTCGGAACTCTTCTCAGAAGAGACCAGTCCATTTCAACAATGTAAGTATAACTTCCAGGAAAGATTAAATGATAAGCAAATGCCTTAAAAGGAACAAATCACCTTTTCCTCTTTTTTTGTTTAACAGCTCCTGCTGGCTGTCCACGATTTTCCTCAGTGCTTCTTTGGCCACATCTCCTTCAAGCACTTCCCATGTGACATCTTTCTCTCGCAGCTGTAATTTCCCATTATTTGCTTCTTGGGCTTTATCCAGTGCAATTTTGGCACTGCTCTTGAACAGGATGATACCCTGTACACAGAAATATAATTTGAATCACTGCAGGCACCCTCCAGCCATTTTCAACCTCACAATGGGATATATGCAATGGAGAGTTTCCGGGGCAATAGGATAGCTCCGATCTCCTATTTGGGTGCTTCCAACCATCAGCCAGAAAATAGCATCTTCCTAGAGATTTACAGTTTGAAGCAACAGTAACTTGCGAATTAAAAATTTTCTATAAGCTTCATCTTACTCAACGGAGTAAGAACATGTGTAGGGCTCATTTGGGGGATAAATAACTATCAGGATAGTCTCTGCAGAAAGCAAAAGCTGCAGAAAGCAAACACAATCTGCACATTTCTCCCTTATCCTTAAGATACTTGCCTCTCTTTACTACAAAAAGAAATTAGGTATCAAGGAATATATTGGCAGGGAACAAATTGTTGCATTGAGCAACCTGTCTAGGATCTCGAATTTTCAAGGCCATCATTGTTTAGCAAGCAGGCATGTCCTTGATGTTCTGTAGTATTGCTAGGAATTACTTCCCTAGTGAAGTTGAAAAATATATCAAGGGTTTTTTTTTCCATTAAGATTTTTGCCATTAAGACGTGTTCTACCAATAAATTTAAGGGAGATGAACAAGAATAGTAAAAGAATCAGTAGTCCTTGCTTCAAATTATGCACATTGAGCCCTGAAAACAGAGTGCCATCTATCTGCTTAACATTTCATTGTTTAGAAATATCACAGTAACCCTTCTGACCTCTTTTGCACCCCTGACAAAGTCTATCCACTTGATTTCACCATGATTTGAAAAAACAGCATGGAGGTCTTCTCGACAAGTATGATCTTCCAAGTCACCAAAAAACTTCAGCAGGCATCCCTCTTTCTCTGCCAGATATTTCTTTTGAATACAAAAAGAGGAAAGAATGTGTAAGATACTTGTTTATGTCTTAGGTGATTTACTGGTCTTCAGTAAAAGAAGACTGCCCTGAGATCTGTCCATAATATCAATAAAGATGTATCCAATAAAAAAGCATACCCGAGGAACCATCTTGTCCCAGTTGCATTGAACTGTCCCACCCGGTCAGGCAGGGAGTGTTATGTTACAGACCCCTTTTGTTAATGAATGTTGATTGATGGGAGCTAGGAAAAATGCTTTCTCGACTGTTGTTCTCATCCTATAGAACCGTGATGGCGAACCTAGGGCATAGGTGCCAGAGGTGGCATACAGAGCCCTCTCTGTGGGCACACGCGCATTGCCAACTGTTCTGGTTTCTTGCATGCGCATGTGTGTTGCCCAGCTGGTATTCACTTGTGGCGGAGCCCCAGAAACCCAAAGATCAGTTGGCTGGTGCGCATGCACTTGCCGGCCACCTGGTCTTCAGGTTTCTGACACTCCAGCACACATGAAGACCAGCTGGGCAGTGCACATGCGCATGCCAAAAAACAGAAGATTATGTGGCCAGCGTGTGCATGTGCATCAGCCAATTGGTCTTCAGGTTTCCAGGGTTCGGATGCCCACACACACGTTCCAGTTTGGGCACTTGGTGTCGAAAAGGTTCAGCATCACTGCTATAGAATATCTTGCCCTGGGAGGTAAAGTTGGCTCCGACTATTTCAGCTTTTTGGAAGAATGTGAAAACCTGACTTTGCCAAATGGCATGAGGATCGAAAAGTGGCCTGCCACCTGGGGCTGCTCTCACCATTTTTTAAATTGTCTTTTAAATTTTGCTCTCATTTTATTTTTCACACCATTTTAATTCTTTTTTAAACTGTATTTCGTTTATATGGAGATAGGTGGTATCTAAATTTGATACAAGGATTCCCTACCAAGTGAGATGAATTCTAGGGACCTACTGTCCTACCTACTGGGAAAGTGGCCTGGAGGCATGTGGAAGTAGATTCTCATGGGGTTGGTTCATTTCTCCAGACATTCCACACCCCAAATCCCATAGAACAGTGATGGCTAACCTTTTTTGGCTCGCGTGCCAAAAACGGGGGGGAGCGCAGGAGGGTCGTGCATGGGCGTGCCACACCCATAATGCTATGTGCGTGACCCCTGCTTTTGGCACGCTTTTTTCGCCCTCCCCAGGCTCCAGAGGCTTTCTAGGAGCCTGGGAAGGGTGAAAACAGCCCTCCCTCCCCATCTCCAGAGGCTTCAGGAGCTTCCCTGAAGCCTCCAGAGGGTGAAAAATGGCCTCAAAAGGCCTAAATCAGCTGGCCAGCACACACATGCGTGCTAGTGCTGACAGGGCAACGCCTCACATGCCCTAAGAAATGGTTCCATGTGCCACCTGTGGCACCCATGCCATAGGTTTGCCATCACTGCCATAGAAGATAGTAGGAGCAACCCCGGTTTGTTCTACAGTGCTTTTATGAATATTCCCATTGCTCATAAGTTTGATTCAGCACAGCTATTTTCTCTAGGTGATACGCTTCATCCTTGCTTGATAATGAAAACAAAATATTGTATGCAGAATATCCATTGAAGTAACACTGTATTCATCCCATGAGGATTTAGCAATAGCACTTACACTCATATACCGCTTCACAGTGCTTTTACAGTCCTGTCTAAGTGGTTTACAGTGTCAGCACATTGCATCCAACAATCTGGGTCCTCATTTTACCGACCTCAGAAAGGTGGAAGGCTGAGTCAATCTTGAACCTGGTCAGATTTGAAATGCCAAATTGCAGGCAGCTGGCAGTCAACAGAAGTAGCCTGCCATTCCATCCACTGCCCACCACAGCTCATTTAGTAGCTTATATGAAACATTTCTCTGTCTGAAGATTCATTTAACCTTGACTCTCCAACTGTTAAGAGTAGAGAATCCTGATGATCATCCATGATAATGATATGAGTTGAAGAGCCACAATATCTGAAGACCTAATCTTAGGAACCATTGCCCTAAAAGCCTGAGGAAAAAATATTTTACATCGTCATCTTATATTCTATGATTTTGGCACTGTGGGAGCAGAACTGGTGGGTATGTTTTGCACAAGGTATGGCTATTACTACAAGTCACAAGTCACAAATGAACATGTTTTGCAGTTTGGTAGTTCTCGGGGAAGAGTTTTCTGCATTAAGTTGTCTTTCAAATTTGAAGAAGCAAATGGTTGTCTTCAGCCTTCCCAAGCTGGCATTTTTCAGATAAATTGTAGGAAAACATTCATTAGCGTTTGATGAAACATACTAGTTATACAACCTGGACAATGTAGCTCAACAGTTTCTGGGTGCTAAATTGGGGAAAACAATCTTATTCATATACCTACATACTATCGTGTTTTCTGGAAAATAAGACAGGGTCTTATTTTCTTTTGACCCCCGAACTAAGTGCTTGGCCTTATTTTCGGGAAAGTCTTATTATTTTTGAGGTGCAGGAGGCCCCTTAACCTCAGCTTGTGGCCCACGGATCAGCTGATCCAGAGAGGGCCAGAAGTTCTGTCTGTTTCTGGCACACTCTTGCCAGCCCTAGCATTGCTGGGCCTGCCACTCTTTTTGCGGCTGCCACTAAGAGAAGGGTAGCTAGGGTTTGAGGGAGCAGACTCCGCGAGGCCGTTCTGTGTGTATGGCAGGAGTATGTGGGGCACGTGAAGCATGTTCCACCCCTTTTCCCTCCCCACCTGCAGTAATTGGTGGGGACCAGCTGCGCAGGCAGTTAAATATTTTAGGGGAGGGCTTATTTTCAGGAGAGGGCTTATTTTAGCACATGCACTCTAAATCCTGATTGGGTTTATTATCCAGGGAGGTCTTATTTTTGGGGAAACAGGGTAGGAGCCTTTGCAGACGATTTGGGTGCCTTTGTCAGGACTGCCTTCTCCACAGAAGGAGTGAGCCAAAAACTCAGGACTGCTCCTAAGGTCTTTTTCATATCCTTCGTTAGATTCATCCTAAACCCATTAAAAAACCATTAATGGGCCTACTTCTAAAATAAAATAATATCTATCAAAGTTCACATCCATCAAGGAGTTTCATTGGGAGAATTGCACTGGGCACCTCCTGATGGGGTATATGTTTTAGAATTGAGCCTGGTAAACACATAGCCATTAAAGGCTGTTGATTTGAAGTATCCAGCTGACATTTTCCCATTTGCCTTAGTTTCAGGAAATCAGATTGTCTAAACAATTTCCTCTTTATTTTACCACTGTAGCCACCGAAGCATGGAAAAACATAGCCAAATGGATCATACAGTCAGTGAAATCAAAGGGAATGTACCATTTCAGCTTCTTCAGCATTTTTCTGTTTCACTTCTTTCTCCCTGTTATAAAAAGAAGGAAAAGTCAGATAAAAAAACTCGGGCACAAAAGCTGAGAGTCAATTTCAACGTTGACATTGCCACTTACAGTTTAGCCTTTGCTTTTGCTTCCAGTTTATTCTTTTTCTTCTCATCATTCTTTTTGGCAAAGTAATCTTCCCTGCAGAGAATATAATCCAGTTTTAAGTATATGCAATTGGGAGTTTTAATTTTCTAAAATAAATAAGCAGAAAGGGCCATAGCATCAATGTCCCTGTGTCTTCTTCTGAGGTCAGGAAAAAAACGAATTGTGGGAAGAAAAAAATATGTAAATCCCATGCAATAAAATAAGAAAATAAGAAAAAACAGCAAGATTTTAAAAACAAATCTTGAAGACAAAAAGTAGGTCATCCATCTGAAGACTTGCACGAAATTCATATCAAAATCCAAAGGCAGAACTAAAATAATACTTACTTGAAGAGCACAATCAGCTCTGTATCCTTATATCTTTGGTTTGGCGTCCCAACAAACTCCTTGGCAGATTCAACAGTGTCAAATACTGCAAAGATGGATCCCTGGAGGAAGGAAAAGTAGAACTGAGTTTCATCTTGGGATCCGATACCACCTTAGGAAATTTAGAGTCAACAGAATTCTGTTCGAAGGTTATTACCTTAAATGTTTTCTGAAGTGTTCTCCTCATCTGAATGTTTTCTACTTTGCCTTTACTATCCAGCCATTCTTTGATATCATCTAAAGTTGCATCTAATGGAAAACCTTTCTGAAAAATAAAAAGTTTAAACAATTTTCTTATTTAATTTCAGTGTTTTACAGATCTGTGCAGTGCAGAAAAAAAAAGTTCCATTATTATATGGAAGCAATAAGTGCTTTTAATATGGTTTGTTACTCCATAATCAATTCCTGAGTTTGTGTGTAAATAATTAACACAGAGCAGAAACCATACAACTTAAAGCAAAGGCCTCAGATTTAAATAAAACGCTTAGAAAAATAAAACTTTCAACAACAACTTTCAATACTTTATACTGAAGACCGAGAGAGGTCTGTTTGATAAGGAAAATAGAAGGGCTGCAAGTTAGACCAAAAACATATTGTTCATATCTTACTAGAACAGGGGTCCCCAATTCCCGGTCTGTGGACTTCCACCAGGCTGTGGTATGCCAGAAACCGCTCCGCACAAACAAGCAAAGCCCTATCCGCAGGATGCAGGAAGCATGCGGAACCCTGCCCTCACCGGTCCACGGAAAAATTTTTATCCGTGGAACTTGTCCCTGGTGCCCAAAAAGTTGGGGGTTGCTTTACTAGAAGGTGCACCTTTCTTAAAGATGGGGAAATGGGCTGAAAAACTTTAAGTCAGGTGGTGAAAAGGTACTATGGTATCTATGTCAAGAAGTGAAAATGGTTATTTGTAATAATGTGCTTCTTACCGCTTTCTTAAGAGGAGGGATGAGAGTTGGTTATGGGAAGAGAAACATAAAAAAGGTGAATATGGGAGAAATGGGACGCATACTAAACATGTGTTGTCAACCAGGAAGAGATGAGGTCAAAAATGAATGGTGGATGAATGAACGCAGAATGAATACAAAAATAGTTTGAGATACTTTGTTCAGCTGGAGAAAACGAAAGAAGATCAAAATCCAACCAAACAAGCAGATGAAATAGGAAGGAGTCATGAGAAAAGGGAAGATTAAAAAGAATGATTAGAATTGATGAAATCCTCAAAAAAAGCAAGATGAGGTTTAAAAAACAAAAGTCAATATATAAAGTAGTGTATGAAAGGAAAAGCAAAGGTACATTACAACAACAGAAAGTTATAGAAAGAGAAACAGTGAACAGGGTCAGAGAAAAAATACATTTAGCGATATTTCCTTTTCTTATGTTATGCTGTAAGTCCTCACTCCTTCTCTACTTTACATACTTACCCCTGCAAGGATAGGTATGTATCTAAATATGCATACATCAAGCTAAACTATTTGAATCCTTTTTCTAATATATAATAGAGAAGCCCAGAAAAATAAGAATTCCTTTTCAGGGTGATTTTTAGATTATTATGACCATGCTTCGGTCAGAGACTGCTGCAACTGAATCTCTTAATACTTGCCTCAGATTCTTGAGAAAACACAGTACATTCTTTGCTTAAACATAGGACTGCTTTGTGATATGTAGTAAATTATCAGGAGTCATGCGAGTTACTGAAAAAGCAAAGGAGTATATTCTCAATATATAGGGGGCTTCACCACACATCAATGAAATAAGAGTTTGAAATCCTTTGCATGTTCTTGGGGCCGTTAAACAGAAAAGCCTGATGGAAAAGGCAGAGTCAATCATATCAAACCTGAAATTCACAATAATACCTTATACCACCATTCCACTTACGATATATATAGATCTGCTTTTAATTGCATTCTTATATTGTTCAGTAACTTCAGGCAACGGTCTCTCTGGAGATCTTCGGATTTTAGTCTTATCTTCACTAACTTCCATAAGTTCAGTCTTCGATTTTTTTAATGCCCCAACTATTACATTGAAGTCTTTCGTAAGGCGGTTTAGCCTACAAAATGGAAGACGAAGTTATTTTTATTATATTATTTTGGTTGCCTCGGTCAAATGTCTCCTGATAGTCACACATCTTCTGACATTTAAATGAAATGTGTGCAATCTCTGCAATTAATCCTCTCAATAAGGGTAGGTGGAAAAATGGAATAGTAGTACCACCCTCCCTCACACAACTTTTTCAGCAATATATTCCGGCAACCTTACAAAAATCTCTTTGCTTCCCCGAAGACAAGGTCCTGAAAGAAGAATATTAGCTTTTAACCATTCCTCATTCCCTTTGATGATTTTTAAATGTAAACATTTCTCAGGGGTTTTTCAAATCACATCTCCATGTGTCTTTCACAATAGCAATAAACAGCCTCTGCCAAATTCTGGGAGGAGAGCCAAACTCCCACAGGAGGATAGTATCAGCTCCAGAGCTCGTAACATCAGCCAGCAACCACCTCTACACCAGAATGTTCCACCAACTTCAAGGTCAGGTCCCAATAAGCACGGGAGGCATTAATGCCCTTGATTTAACTGAAGGGAAGACACAGACATTAGCCGACCCTATGGAAGATAAGAAAGAACTAGCCCTCCCTACAGAAGACCAGGAAACCACCACATGCAAACCTAAGGCAGTTAAGTCAATGCTTTGGTCAGAGACTGCTGCAACTGAATCTCTTAATACTTTGCCACCCTTTAGCTGTCCTGTTGAAAAGCTGACAAGTTCATTTTCCAAGAGCCTAAAGATTCCACAAAACAAAACAAAAAGGCGCTCCAGCCCAAAATTCATCCAAACAGACGAAAGGAATACCAAGCTGATTGATGGGACACACCACCTCTTTATGACACTCCGGATGTTCAGCCCACAGGTGGTATTTCCTCAAAACTGGACTTTAAAGAGCACACCAGCGAAAATTATTGCCACACTTCTCTCAGATTCTATTCATCTAATTCAGGGGTCTGCAAAGTTGGCTCTTTTAAGAGTGGTGGGCTTCAACTCCCCGAATTCCAGGCTGGGGAATTACACCAC
>JAPKID020000325.1:0-19266 GCA_026931265.2 Tropidonophis doriae | reverse complement strand
TTTGTTTTAAATGCCTGTGAACCGCCCCGAGTCCCTTTGGGGAGAGGGGGCGGTCTATAAATCCAAATAAATGAAATGAAATGAAATGAAATGATTTGTGGAACTGTTTGTGCCTTTCTTATTATATTTTGTGTCTTCTTTTTTCAGACGTTCCTGGGCCAGTAACTGATCTGCATCCTGTTGTGGTGAACAGAAAAATGTGTCTCCTTAACTGGGATGATCCCAAAGATGATGGAGGAAGTGATATTATAGGCTTCATTGTAGAGAGGAAAGACGCCAAAATGCATACTTGGAGACTCGCAGTGGATACTGATAGATCAAAATGTGATATTACTGGTCTTGTAGAAGGACAAGAATATAAATTCCGGGTATCCGCCAAGAACAAGTTCGGCTGTGGTCCACCAGTTGAACTCGGACCACTACTTGCTGTTGATCCCAAAGGTATTTTTTTTTTTGTTAATATGACCCATGAGGGTGTTTGAGGGATACTTTGATTCTTAATTTCAACTGCAAAATATTTATATCCATTTATAATATCAAGATTTTTCCTGCTGATAATAGTCTCTGGACTATTTTTTTTCACAGTTATAGCTGGGGCATATGTTTTTCTTGGAAAAATACCATAGTGCTGTCAAAAAAGCTGTTTCAACATTACTATACCTACAATCTAAAGATACAAGTATATTAGTTGCTTTTGGGCGAGACAGAATATTTTCCTGGTGATTTAAATGGTCTAGGAAGGAACTACTGCCAACATAAATCAATATAAATCTAAATAAATCCAAACAGCTTATCTTTTATACATCCTTCAGTTCATAAACATATTGCAAGCAGAATTGGGTAGAAACAGATCTCCAGGCAGTTCTCTGGGCGACTCACAATAGATCACTCATGGTTTCCAGTTAAATAATAACCACAATATATTTTGTGTAAAAGTATTGTGAGTTCAATCTAGTTCTGACAGTGAACGCATATTTTCCCCAAAAACATCCTACCCCTGGTCTTTGTTGCATGCTTTTTGCATTCACGTGTTTGGTGGATCTTGGGGGTTTTCTTGAAATGCAAAATAAATTTAGCAAGGCTGAACTCTGCTTATTTCTAATTTAGATTATTTATGATTAAGAACCAAACTAAAGAAATACAGTAGGTCACAAATTAATTTATCCTAATAGCCTGCGAAATAAATTTGGAACTCACATAGAATATAGGTAAAATACCTATTGGAATATCAAAACGCTTGAGTACCAAGAGAAAACTAGAAATATCAATATTTTCAAATTCAAATTATCATGAAAATAGACAGAAATGTTAATTATATTTCTTGTAAAGATAGGGTACACTTTTATAGTCTTTCCAACATTTGATGAATGCACAATGACCTATCCTTAATCATAACAGCATAATTATAATATAAAAGCTATCTGTTGAATGATTCTGTCAATGCCTTCTTTTATCAAAGTGCTTTTTGGAAATATAACCAAGTGTTGGGACAGAGAAATCTTCAGAAATACATTAACATGGGCAGAATAATATATGTGTCTAATTCTCTGAAAATAGGGTTATAATACCAAACAAATTCATTAGTTAAATTTTTCATGCCTTAATTGTAAGTCATACTACTACATAATCATAGATGTGATTTAAAAAACCTTCTTCCAGTGCAAGTTTAATCAATCAGAAGTGAGTTGGAAGGGACCTTCAAGGTCTTCTAGTCCAACCCCCTGCTTAAGCAGGAGACACAAATACATTTCAGACAAGTGACTGTCCAATCTCTTCTTTAAAACATCCAGTGATAAAGCACCCATAACTTTTCATGTTAAGTTGTTGCACTGGTTAACTTTTCTCACTGTTCGATGTTTCTCCTTAATTCCATGTTGCTTCTCTCCTTGATTGTTTGTCCACTGTTTCTTGTCCTAAAGCTTTATAAAGGGGTACTAAAACTTCATGTGATTTTGATTCTATGCCTTTATACAACAAGGGTTGTATTAGCTTTTTTGGCTGCTGCCAAACACTATTGACTCGTGTTTAAGATTATGAATTAAACTTATCACTATAACTTCTCACAATAGGCCCTCCAACTGCTCCTGAGAGGTTCATGTATACTGAGAGAACAAAATCATCAATTACCCTTGACTGGAAGCCCCCTCGTAATGATGGCGGCAGCCCTATCATTGGTTATCTTGTGGACAAGAGAAGACATGACTCAACTGAATTTGAAAGAGTCAACAAAACACCTTGCCGAGCCACCTCCCTTCTTGTGGATAATCTTGCCGATCTGCATATGTATGAATTCCGAGTCAAGGCAGTCAATGAAATTGGAGAAAGTGAACCTTCACTGCCTCTCAACGTTGTTATACAAGATGATGAAGGTGAAGTGCTTTAATAATTATACCTCAACTTTAATTGGAATAATAATAACATGAACAGGGGTTTCATTATTAATTATTAATCTTTAATCTATATATTAAAAATGGTTTGTGTGTGTGTATGTTCCAGCATAACTCTGGAATACCTCGAGCAATGTCAACCAAAGTTGGTAACAGATAACTTACTCTATAGAAACAAATACTGTGGGGGTAAAACACCCCTAATACCCCTCAGGGTGTTTGTTCTGTTAAGATACAGCCTGTTGTGCCTTAAAATGGCTTTTACTGTACTGCCATAAAATGGCTTCTACAGTACAATGCAGTGGAGTTGGCATGGTAACAGCTTCACAGTATTCCACAAGGGGGATCTCTCTGGTAAGAGGGAAAATCCAATATTAGATATCCTGTCTTATACAGGATTAGGATAAATAAATACCTGGGCAACACCAGGTTATCAACTAGTATATTTTAAAGAACTGCATTGTTATTGATTGTGGGGATTTCCTTTTCAGAACCTCCAACAGTGACATTGCGCCTGGACGTTAGAGGAGATACTATCAAAGTCATGGCAGGGCAACCAGTGAACATGCCTGCTGATGTGACGGGTCTTCCAATGCCAAAGATTGAATGGTCCAAAAATGAGGTTCCCATTGAGAAAACATCAGATGCCCTTAAGATCACCAAAAAGGAACTGTCTAGAACAGAGGCCAAAACTGAACTCAGTATGCCTAAAGTAGTTAGAAATGATAAAGGCACTTACACAGTTACAGCTTCCAATCGTTTGGGCTCTGCATTCCGCAATGTTCACCTTGAAGTATTTGGTAAGTATCTGATGAGCTGCTTTCAGAGATTAAAAATATATTCCTTTTGTTCTGATATAACACACTGTTGAAATTGGTTTTATCTAGATCGTCCTTCTCCACCAAGAAACCTCACCGTTTCTGACATTAAGGCTGAATCTTGCTGTTTAACCTGGGATGCTCCACTTGATAATGGTGGCAGTGAAATTACTCACTACATTATTGAGAAGCGAGATGCAAGCAAGAAGAAAGTAGATTGGGAGGAAGTATCCAGCACTGTGGTAGACAGACGATTTGGGGTAAATTTGATTTTGAAGAAAAATGCATGGTTTTAAGATACTGGACGCAAATAAAGACAAACATTAAAACAACTTTTTATTGTATTTTGATTAAATTCAGGGCTAGAAGATCTTTTAATGCAACATCAGCTTGGAATAAGCTATGTTAGAACTGCTACTTGTAAATAATATGTAGTTCTTGATTTTATCCTTAAAAAATACTTGCAAGTTATTGATGTAAAGCATATCCAAATAATTTTTCAGACTAATTTTTTTTTAACAATTCTGAATATTGTTAAACAAAAGTACCTGGAATGACCAATTCTTGTCTAATGACTTTTAATACAATGCTTGAAAACTGGAACTAACACAAATGTTTAATTTTCCAATTAATGACACATGCTATTTTGTGCTTTTTGTAATATTTTTCAGGTGTATAAACTGATAACTGACGGTCAATATCAGTTTAGAATTAGGGCTGTAAACCGGTATGGAACAAGTGATGAATGTCTTTCAGAGAAAGTGGTCATTAAGGATCCTTATGGACTCCCTGGGCCCCCTGGAAAACCAAAAGTCATAGATCATACTAGATCATCCATGCTTGTAACATGGACACCTCCTTTGGATAATGGTGGAGCACCGATTACCGGCTATTGGCTAGAGAAGAAAGAAGAAGGAGGTGTCTATTGGTCTCGTGTCAACAGAGCACCTGTAACAAAACCTTCAGTGAAAGGATTGGATTTCAATGTCTTGCGTTTGATTGAAGGTGTAAAATATCAGTTCAGGGCGATGGCTATTAACATTGCTGGAATTGGTCCTCCCAGTGAACCATCTGATCTCGTTGAAGCTGCAGATCCAATCTGTAAGTATACAGTACAGGGAGAGTATTAGTGTTACAGGATTTCAAAAGACATCCTCTGCCATTCACTTTCACTCACCCTGAATCTGTCTAATAGCAATCCTATGATTTTAGCACATGAAGTATGAGGGGGTAATATATTGTGAGTTTCCTCTCATTTTCATAAGAATGTATCTTCATAATTTATAGCAAATCACCTTAATTGTTTGTTTTATTAGAAAAAATACAGGTAGTCCTTGACTTACAACAGTTTGTTTAGTGATCATTCAAAATTGCAACAGCACTGAAAAAATGATCACGTGATTCCTCTTTTGTGACCTTCTGACAAGCACAATCAATGAGGGAAGCCAGATTCACTTAATGGCCATGTGACCAATTTAACAAATGCAATGATACACTTAAAAAATGTGGCAAGAAATGTTATAAAATGGGTCAAACTCACTTAACAGATGTTTCACTTAGCAACATAAAATTTGGGCTCAATTGTGGTCGTAACTCAAGGACTACCCATAAACAGCCTACATCCTTAGCATTTGAAGTTTGGGGAGGTTTTTTTTACCTCAGCCAAGTAAAATACATATGTTTTTTTTCCCCTTAAAACAATGAAGACATAATTCTAATTCAGAACATTTTACATTTACCCAACAGTTCCTCCTGGTGCACCATCCTGCCCAGATGTCAAAGATAGAACTAAGTCAACCATATCTCTCGCATGGAAACCTCCACAAAAAGATGGCGGCAGTCCTATTAAAGGTTATATTGTTGAAATGCAAGAAGAAGGTACTTTGGATTGGAAGAATGTCAATGAGCCAGACAAGCTGTTCCCTACTTGTGAATGTACTGTTCCCAACCTGAAAGAGCTAAGAAAGTACAGATTTAGAGTAAAAGCTGTCAATGCTGCAGGAGAATCAGAGCCAAGTCTTGCTACCTCAGAAATACCATGCAAAGAAATTCTAGGTAAGCATTCTGGAATATTTTGTGTTACAACATGAAGTAAAGTCAAAGAGTATGAACAATCGAATAACGTGTGAATGGAGATTCCAGAATAATTTCCCAACATATTATTATAAATTAAGGAGAGGTGAATGGTGTCCAGAATTTTTGTGATTCCTTCTCCAAAGAGATCTATCTGCTATTAATGTTCCAACATATTATATTTTATATTTTTCCAAGCAGCCCTAGAACTTTTTTAAAATGGGAGGCCTAGCTCTTTTATACATGTAATATTTTCCATGAGAAAAATGCATAACTCGGATGATTATAAATAGATTAATTTCAATTATGTGATTTATATATTGTAGAAGAGCCAGAAATATTTATTGATGTGAAAGCACAAGATTTGCTTTCTTGTCGTACTGGCTCGACAATCAAAATCCCAGCAATTATTAAAGGACGCCCAGTTCCCAAAGTAACTTGGGAATTTGAAGGAGATGCAAAGAAGGCAGTAAAGGTCAGAAAGAAAGAAAATGACACTGATTCTACATTTTAACTACATTAATTTAAATATCTTTAGATTTACTGTTTTCTCTTTTATTTAAAGGATGGGCATAATATACCTGAAGATTCTACGGTAAGAAATAATGTTCTATTTGAATTCACTACATTTAATTTTTATTTCAATTTACGTAAATTTATATATCATTATATTCACGATCATAAGAGTGAACTGCTTTATTTTTTAAATAATCTGTGAGTTCATTTTGCTTTTGTCTACATAGGTGGAATCAACTGACACCACTTCAGTAATTACTATTCCTGAGTGTAACAGAGGTCATTCTGGAAAATATAGCATTACAGCCAAAAATAAAGCAGGACAGAAAACTGTAAATGTGAGGGTGAATGTTCTTGGTAAGTTTATTGAATCTTCATTTTGCACTGATTCTCCATACTGTGGATTAAAATAAAGCTTAATAGTTCCCTGGTGTTTTCTCGTTGATAGATGTTCCTGGGCCACCTAAAGACCTGAAAGTAAGTGATATAACAAGATGCAACTGTAAACTTTCATGGAAAATGCCAGACAATGATGGTGGAGACAGAATCAGAAATTATATTATAGAGAAGAGAACTGTTGAAGGGAAAGCCTGGACCAAAGTGAATGCAAACTGTGCCGGAACATCATTAATTATACCTGATCTCATAGCTGGACAACAGTATTTCTTCCGTGTACGTGCAGAAAACCGCTTTGGTGTTGGCCCACCAGCAGATACAATTCAGAGAACCACAGCAAGGGATCCCATCCGTGAGTTTAATCAAAGCGAAAAACTTGCTTTTATTAGCATAATGTAATGTTTACCAGTGCTTACTCTGTTCTACTTGTTTCTTTTTTTTTAAAAGAACCTCCTGATCCACCGATCAAACTTAAGATTGGTGTCATCACCAAGAACTCTGCCAGCTTGACTTGGAAACCTCCAAAGAACGATGGTGGTGCTCCTGTGACACATTACAACATTGAGTGCCTTCGTTGGGATCGGACAGGTCAAGGCAAGGAAGCCTGGCGCCAGTGCAATAAACGTGATGTGGAAGAAACAAAGTTTACAGTTGAGGACCTTAATGAAGGTGATGAATATGAATTCAGAGTGAAAGCAGTAAATGAAGCAGGCCCTAGCAGACCATCAGCTACAGTTGGACCTATTGTTATCAAAGATCAGACATGTAAGTATCATCACCATTGTTTATTACAGCCATTGATCAATAACATTTTGCAATAGCAACAGCTCTTAGACTTATATACCACTTCACAGTGCTTTATAGCCCTCTCTCAGTGGTTTAAAGAGTTAGTGTATTGCCCCCAACAATCTGGGTTCTCATTTTACCCACCTCGGAAGAATGGAAGGATGATTCAACCCGAGTTGATGGAAATCAAATTGCTGGCAGGTGGAAGAATTAGTCTGCAATACAACATTCTAATCACTGCACCACCATGGCTCTATTCAAAGCTAAAATTAAAGCTATCCCATTGTGCCAATGGGTAGATCTACATATTGTAAAAATAACCAAAATTTGAGGTGCTAGCACAAATATAAAGACATACTACCAATACTATTACGGTTATAAATATAATTAGGATTATAAAATCAACTATGAATGCAGTGCTATATAAATCCATGTAATTTTTATGCTGTTATATAAAGTATATAGAACGCTTAAAATGACCAAGTAGTCATAGTATGAATGTCAAAATCATAAAAATTTAAAGATATTTCAAAACTTAATATTAATGAAGTGAACTATGGTACAAAAAATTACATAGCATATATAAAGAGTTGGCAGCAAATCTAAATAAAACATAAAATACTCTTCCCCCCAAAATAAAAACTAACTATGGGCATTGTTTCAATAGCTCCAATGACAAAGATGTAAATAATGGTTAATGGGTGTAACAAAATTTATATAAGAAAATTAACTGGGTTAGTGACTGTTACTATTATATTTTGTGACTTTTAGAAAATAAAGTATTGAGAAGCAATTAGAAGTTTTTCACTTCAAAATTCAAGTAAAAATGCTTTTACCTCCATGTCCTTTATATTGATAGAATATTTTTTTTCTTGGCTTTGTTTGTAGGTCCTCCATCAATTGAACTCAATGAGTTTATGGAGGCAGAAGAAGGAACAGATATTAACATTGTAGCTAAAGTGAAGGGTGTGCCTTTCCCTGCATTGACTTGGGCCAAAGCTCATCCAAAGACACCAGATGACAAACTACCAGTAGTATACGATCAACATGTCAATAAAACTGTGGGTGAAGACTCTTGCACATTGGTGATACAACAGTCTCGCAGAAAGGATACAGGCTTGTACACCATAACTGCTGTCAATAATTTTGGAACAGCTGCAAAGGAGATGAGACTAAATGTCCTAGGTAAATAATAATCACTTTTAGTTTTGACAATCTAATTTACAGTTTATTACTTAATTTTACAATTTGCTTCATTTTATCAAATATATTTTTCAGGTCGCCCTGGACCACCAGAAGGACCCATTAAATTTGAATCTATTTCAGCTGATCAAATGACATTGTCTTGGCTACCTCCAAAAGACGATGGTGGCTCTAAAATAACAAACTATGTCATTGAAAAAAGGGAAGCAAATAGAAGGACATGGATCAACGTTACCAAAGAACCTAAGGAATGCATTTTCACAGTTCCCAAGCTGGTTGAAGGTCATCAATATATCTTCCGCATCATGGCACAGAATAAATATGGCATTGGAGAACCTCTTGATAGTGAACCTGAAACAGCAAGGAATCTTTTCAGTAAGTACAGATTTTGTTTCAAACAGATTTATTAAAATCTCTGAATTAAAGACTGAGTGCTTTATTATGCATTATTATATACAGTGTTGGAACAAAGAAAATCCAGTTTGCCCCAAGCTTAGGAACCAGCCATGCTGCTCTTGGAATCTGTTGAACCATCATCACATGTGAAATGATGGGGGTTGGCAGAGAATGCAATAATTATATATATAGTTTTTAAAAGCCAGTTTTAAAAATTGTTCTTTCCCAATTGCTGATAATGGTTCAGTAAGTAGGAGAATTTGAGAGATGTGAGTTACAGCTACATATCCCAGTCCCTCTTATTTTGCACAGTTCCAAGTAAAAGCTGCAAAATATTTTGCAAAAAATGAGCAGTAGTACTTTATTTTACAATGTGTATCTTTTTTTTCCCCTAGCTGTTCCTGGAATTTGTGACAAACCAACAGTAAGCAGCGTCACACATGACTCCATGACTGTCAACTGGGAGGAGCCAGAATATGATGGAGGCTCTCCCGTGACAGGTTACTGGCTGGAACGCAAAGAAACTACTGGAAAGAGATGGACAAGAGTTAACCGTGATCCCATTAAGCCTATGACCCTTGGTGTTTCTTACAAAGTGCCTGGCCTCATTGAAGGTTCAGATTATCAGTTCCGTGTATATGCTATCAATGCAGCTGGTGTCGGTCCACCAAGCATGCCTTCTGATCCAGTCACTGCAAGGGATCCAATTGGTAAATTGCTTCAATTGCTTTTTGTTTTGTATGAAAAGAGGAATAGAATAGAATAGAATAGAATAGAATAGAATAGAATAGAATAGGATTCTTTATTGGCCAAGTGTGATTGGACACGCAAGGAATTTGTCTTTGGTGTGTGTGCTCTCAGTGTACAGAAAAGAAAAGAAAAGAAAAGATACATTTGTCACAAATCATGATACAATACTTAATGATAGTCATAGGGTACAAATAAGCAGTCAAATCATACTAGAAAACAATCGTTATAAATTGTAAGGATACAAGCAACAAAATTACAGTCATATAGTCATAAGTGAGAGGAGATGGGTGATAGGAACAATGAGAAGACTAATAGTAATAGCAATGAATGATTTGACAGTGATGAGGGCATTATTTATTTAGCAGAGTGATGACATTTGGGGAAAAAATGTCCTTATGTCTAGCTGTCTTGGTGTGCAGTGCTCTATAGCATCATTTTGAGGGTAGGAGTTGAAACAGTTGTGAGGATGTGAGCGGTCTGTAAATATTTTCACAGCTCTCTTTTTGACTTGTGCTGTGTACAGGTCCTCAATGAAAGGCAAGTTGGTAGTAATGTTTTTTTCTGCAGTTCTAATTATCTTCTGAAGTCTGTTTCTGTCTTGTTGGGTTGCAGAAGGGAGGCCTTATCAAACAGCTGGCAGTAGATATTTATTATAAATAAATTTTCTTATGTTTTTTCAGCTCCACCTGGCCCTCCAATTCCAAAGGTCACTGACTGGACAAAATCATCAGTTGATCTTGAGTGGGCTCCACCATTAAAAGACGGTGGCTCTAAAGTTACTGGTTACCTTGTCGAATTCAAAGAGGAAGGGAAGGAAGAATGGGAAAAGGTAAGTAATGAGACACCATGAAAATGTATTTCTGACACCTTACGGAAGAGCTTGTTAGTTAGACATATTCAGGAAGTAATGATGAGCACTGACCTCCATCCTCTAAGATGTGTCTGCTTCATCAGTCTGACCTCATACCAGCAGGATCACTGCTTTGGGTCTCTTTAGGAAGTTTTTACAGAAAGGTGGATAACCTATGGAGCAAGAGCAAGGAAGAGAAAAGGTGAAAGGCATTTGTATCAGACAAGGCCAGTTAACCTGAAAAGAAATAGAAAAGAGGAAGACAATGCTGTCTGTACACAGACAAACTCCCTATGTTACATCAGCTGCATTACAGGCTGTTTCTGTACCAAAATATTAATCAAACCAATTATCCAAGAAAGTGCTAGAAGTTAGCAAAATAAATCTCTAATTTTAGAATTAGAGTCCCTAATTAGAATTAGAGTCCCACCCCGAGTCCCTGCGAGGAGATGGGTGCGGGGTATAAATATGAATAAAGTAAAAGTAAGAATTACTAGCTGTGACTAGCATCACTCTCAAATCACATTTTGCGTTCACTTCATCTTAATGTCTAGAATAAGACCGTATTTTTAAAAATGGCGTATGCATTTAATGCAATAGCACATACATACTTAGCTTTCTTTGTGAATTACGGACGCTTGTGGAGAAACTATGACTGCATACAATTTATCTCAGAATTTAATTGAGAAAGGTTACCCACATATCTTGGAGATAAAGATGTTCCTTCATCTTTTATTCATTATTAATGAATTTTTCCTGATTCGGAATTCTACAGTCAATTGCTCTATAAAGAAATGTGCATGCCAATATTAGAGCCGCCCATGTTCCCTTCTGTTCTAGTTGTTCTGCCCTGCAGGAAATGTCATAGGTGACTTTATGTTATTTTTCATTTTCAGGCCAAAGATAAAGAAATAAGAGGAACCAAGTTTGTTGTGGCAGGATTAAAAGAAGGAGGCTTCTACCGATTTAGAGTCAGAGCAATCAATGCTGCTGGCATTGGAGAGCCTGGAGACGTTACTGAAGTTATTGAAATAAAGGACAGAATAGGTATTTCTTAAGAAAAAAAAATTTTTTCTTAAAAGGGTAAAATATTGAAAAGCTATCATTTACCTTATGCAATATCTTAACGAATTGGGATTACGAGTGAATAAAAGGGAGGCTATATTGCTGAAAGTGGTAAATGCCTTGAAAAATTAGGTGGAGGGCCTGTTTTCCTGATAAATTTCCTTTTGAACTTATTCTTTTTTTTACCTAATTACATCATTCCACAATTGCCATTCTGTTTTATTACACACACACACACACACTTTTCTTACCATCAAGTCTCACCACAGATGGCTCTTTCCCGATATCTAGTTTCTCCCCTACACCAGTCTTCTTTGAATTACTGCTGGAAGAAAGTTGTATGTTTTAAGGGCTAGCATATTTTGAGGGAATTTTATTTATTTAGGAAACTTATATTGCCACCTATTTGCACATGGTGACTCAAGGCTATTTATAAGAATACAAAAACCTCATATAAAATTAATAAGAGAGAGAATCATATAATAAAATAATAAAATAAAATAACCCCCCACCCTTTCGTCCCAGCAACAACACATCACACAAACCATTTAATGGGCTCCATCCCGCTCTGTGTTCCCAGGCCTGCTGGCAGAACGAGGTCTTTAGCGCCTTCCAGAAGAGTATTAGAGTGAGGGCCATTCTATTCTCTGGGGGAATGATGTTCCAGACAAAGAGAACAATTAATTATTACAATTAATTATTATTCAACCATTTAAGTGTCTTTCGGCCATGCCCTTGTTTAGAGTGATACTTCTTATGACAACATGTGCACACATGCAAATGCACCCAGAAATCTATACATACATGCACACATATGTAACGTGTCACATACACATATTTAGACACAGTCTCCAGAATTAGTTTTATTTGTTGAAAAGGAGAGGAAATTAAGCATTGTGACAGGACTTTTGTATCTGCTTATACTTTTCTTTCCTATCTACTCCAGTTTCCTTTTCAAAAGGCATGGCATATATAAAATGCATTCTTTTTTTCAACAGTTCCTCCTGATCTCCATCTGGATGCCCACGTAAAAGACAGAATTGTTGTTCATGCTGGTGGGGTCATCCGCATAATAGCTTATGTCTCAGGAAAGCCTCCTCCGACTATTACTTGGAGCAGGGATGAACGACCGCTGCCGGAGGAAGCTAAAATTGAGGAAACTGCTATCAGTTCTTCTATGGTCATAAAGAACTGCAAAAGAAGTCACCAGGGTATCTACACGCTCCTTGCTAAAAATGCAGGGGGAGAAAGAAAGAAGACTATTATTGTTGATGTGCTAGGTAAGCTTCCAAAACCTGGATGTCTTTATCTCCCTGTTCTTGAGGATCTTGGTTCTTGGTGGCAAATGTTCATCCTGATTACATTTTTCTTTTTCTTTTTTCCTTAACAGATGTACCTGGACCAGTTGGAGTTCCATTCCTTACGGAAAACCTAACCAACGACTCTTGCAAACTTACATGGTTTTCTCCAGAAGACGATGGAGGTTCAGCTATTACCAACTATGTTATTGAAAAGCGGGAAGCAGATCACAGAGCTTGGACGCCAGTGACTTACACTGTCACCAGACAAAATGCCACTGTGCAGGGACTGATTGAGGGCAAATCATACTTCTTCCGCATTGCACCAGAGAATATCATTGGCATGGGCCCCTTTGTAGAGACGACAAAAGAACTCCTAATCAGAGACCCGATCAGTATGTAACTTTATCTTTTACCAGCAAAGATTGCAATAAAAATAATCTTGGGAATATGTGTTTAATCTGCTGTATTTGTTTATTTCTAGCTGTGCCCGAGAGGCCTGAGGATCTTGAAGTGAAAGCAGTAACTAAGGAGTCTGTTACACTGACTTGGAACCCACCCAAGTATAATGGTGGCTCTGATATAACCATGTATGTTTTGGAAAGCCGACTCATTGGAAAGGATAAATTTACTAGAGTTACAAAAGAGAAAATGCTTGATCGGAAATACACTGTAGAAGGATTGAAAGAAGGCGACACTTATGAGTATCGCGTGAGCGCTTGCAATATTGTGGGGCAAGGCAAACCTTCATTTTGCACAAAACCCATCACTTGCAAGGATGAAATTGGTAAGTTTGATCTCTGGAAGTTACCCCATTAGCATGCACTGGTTGATTTCCATTATTATTACTTTTTAAATGCTAATTTTTCTTTTCTTTTTCTTAAACAAATATTTTTAGCTCCTCCTCAGCTTGAGCTTGATATCCGAGAAAAACTGACTGTCCGAGTAGGAGAAGCATTCAGTCTGACTGGCCGATATTCAGGCAAGCCAACACCAAAGATTACTTGGTACAAAGATGACATCACAGTGAAAGAAGACAAACGAACTGTGATCAAGACTACTCCGGCTACAATTTGCTTGGGTGTATTAAAATCCGTCCGTGAAGATTCAGGCAAATATAGTGTTGTTGTAGAAAACAGTTCAGGATCAAGAAAAGGATTCTGTCAAGTTACTGTTGTTGGTAAGTCTTGTTCTAGGACTCCATTTACAATACTTGCTTGGAAGATCTGTGTGAGTTGATTGAGTATAGTTTAAAAAAAGCATATGAATTGTTTGTCAGGGTTCCAACCGATGCCCTAATGAAAGTGGAAGCCTCAAGCAAAGTTTCAAGAAATATCCAGTTGTTTATTAGGCATGGACCAAGTGAAGTCAGCTCTGACTTCACTCAATTCACGCCTTGCCTCTGACCCGTTCCCTCCCCCCAAGGTGTGTCATCAGTCACATTCCCCAATGAAGCAATTTTGTGGGTCATAGAAGTCATTCCCTCTGGACCATTACTGGTTTCTGTGGAGATGGCCTTGACTTTAGTCGGCTAGAATGCATTTTGTTTTGACTGAGATGCAAATTCCTCAATGCAGCTGCGAGGCTTGATTCCCCATCCCCCTGCCTATGACAATTTGGGAGCAGGTCAGAATGCTTCATGAGTTGACATTGTTAATGTGTTCTTTGAATTATAGCATAGATTGGAAATATAAATTCCTGCTGATTTGAAAGATGAATTGACCGTAAGGTGCCTCTGCCAACTGCTTCTTCGCATATTAAAAAGGGTGCCATTTTGATGAGATGGGCAGCTATATAAATATGCTGAATGAATGAATGAATGAATGAATGAATGAATGAATGAATGAATGAATGAATGAATGAATCAATGAATGAATGAATGAATGAATGAGCCAGCTGGCCTCTGGTTGATTTTTCTCTTCTTGTGGTCCTTTAGGTATTGTCAGCCCAGCAAGGGATTTGTGGTAATGAGTAAAACCAACAAAATTACAGTTCGTTTCCACTCAGATAGTTCACACGTGGACAATGGCTTCTCGGCTGAGTATTTGTCCTTTGACTCCAATGACCGTAAGTGGAGATGTCAAATGTGAGATTAATCAGGGAGGGAGGTGGTGGGATGAGTCACCTTCTCAGTCAGGAAAGGTTGAAACATTGAGACTTTTCGATACAGAGGGCTTCTATGGGAGAGAGGAAAGTCCTTGCTTGATTTGAAGAATCCGACAGAGCAGGGAAGGGACGCGGTGGCTCAGTGGCTAAGGCACTGCCCTTGTCGATCAAAAGGTCGGCAGTTCGGCGGTTTGAATGCCTAGCGCCGCATAACGGAGTGAGCTCCCGTTCCTTGTCCCAGCTTCTGCCAACCTAGCAGTTCAAAAATGCAAATAGAAAAATAGGGACCACTTTGGTGGGAAGTTAACAGCATTCTGTGTGCCTTCGGTGTTGAGTCATGTTGGCCACATGACCACGGAGATGTCTTCGGACAGTGTTGGCTCTTTGGCTTTCAAATGGAGTTGAGCACCACCCGCTAGAGTTGGATGTGTGAGGAGAACCTTACAGAGCAGTGGTTCCTAACCATTTTGGGTCCATGGACCAGCAATGATGGAGACAGTGGGGGGAAGGGATGGCTGCCTAATCCCATGCATATACAATTAAAGCTTCCCAATAGGCTGCAGACCGATAGTGTTCTGCAGCCCAGGGGTTGGAGACCCCCTGCTATAGAGAATGTGGGGAACAGTATTAGAAAAACATTGAAGCTTCCAGTGTTAAGGACCTTGATATTTGGAATGATAGTTAGTAAACTGAATTTTACAATTTAGTTTCCTGTCTTTTTCCTCTCCTCACATTTAGGCACTATCCAAAAACTAATTCAAAGTTCAACAGTGAGGTCCATTATTTGCATAAGATCTCAGTTTTACCCTACCCTGTCCAACTTCTATCACAGAGACCCTAGGGAAGTTTTTCCAAGTTTTAGTAGACGGATGGAATAGACAACTGAGCCATCAGTTATGAGACGGCTCTTGTCATTTCATCATAATTTGTAGCTCCAGGTTCTAGATCAGATAAACATTGGATTTATTGCATAATGAAAGAAGATCTGGAATGCTTCTGAGAACCTGGAATCGCTCTAAGAAGTAGGAGAGACTGACAACTGAGAACATTAAATTTCTAGAAGAACGATCCTTAAACTTGTGCTGAAATGACCGATAGTATCAAATAATATACTGATACATTCCTTAATTATTCCTTTGGGGGGTGGGGGTGTCCTTTGAAGATACACAGTAGATTAAATTATGTCCATGCTTGTCCTAATATCAGGGTTTTATTCCATGTAGAATAATCTCTGGAGACAGTTTTTAAGAGAGTTTCTCCAAGGGTCATCCTTGGGAGTTTCAAGACTCAACACTATGGCAAAATAAGACTTTCTCCAGAGCAGAATTGTAAATATACCATCCAGAATGGCAGTAGAACACATTGATGCTTTCACCTATGCAGAATATTAATGTATTTATATGTTTTCTCTCCCCGTCCTCTTTGTTGACTTGTAGCTTGCCCAGGGAAGTTCACCTGCAAAAGTGGCCGTTGTATCAAAAAAGAACTGCGCTGTGATGGGTGGCTTGACTGTCCAGATGCCAGCGATGAGAGAGATTGCAGTAAGTTCTCCTTTTTAGCTCTGTTAGGTGGTGTGGGTGATACTCATAAGGCTTGTTTAGAACTTTGGAGCATCTGCACCAAAGATAACTCCCTTGTGTGTCCAATCACACTTGGGTGGCCAATAAAGTATTCTATCCTTTCTTATTCCTATTTATTTATTTATTAATTAAATTTTTATACCGCCTTTTTCCCTTCCGGGACTCAGGGCGGTGTACAGGCAGCAATAAAAATCAGTGGTATAAAACATAAAATACATAAAATACATTTAAAAATATATTAAATAGTTCGCCTGTTCTAAAACCTTAGTAAAACCCTACTAAAAACCATTTAAAAACTACGCCAGGCTGGCCGCATGAAATTAATAGGTCTTCAAGGCGCGACGGAAGAAGTGCAGGGGGTAGGTCATTCCGGAGGGCAGGAGCCGCCACAGTGAAGGCTCTCCCCCTGGGGGTCGCCAGCCGACATTGCCTGGCCGACGGCACCCTGAGGAGGCTGTCTCTATGGGAGCGAACTGGTCGCTGGGATTTATTTGGTAGCAGGAGGCGGGGACTGGCTGTGCATGCAGTTAAATATTTTAGGGGAGGGCTTATTTGGGGGGAAAGGCGCATGAGCTCAAAAGCCCAATTGGGCTTATTATCTGGTGAGGTCTCATTTTCGGGAAAACAGGGTAGTCCTTGAATTATAACCACAACCGCCCCAGCCCCAAATTTTTATTGCTAAGCAAGACCGCTAAATGAGTTTTATTCCATATTGCAACATTTCTTGCCAGGGTTGTTAAGTGAATCACTGCAGTTGGTAAGTTAGTAACGCAGTTAAGTGAACCTGGCTCAATGGTGGGTTGCAGGCGGTACGCCCCAGTATGGGCATACCAGAGCCTGCCCAGAGCACCTTACCCAAGCTCTCCTTTTAAGGCATCCGCGTATGTGCATGGTGCATACAGCACCTGTGCTCCACTCCACTGAGCAGCTGGAGTGTTGCGGAGGCTCGCGGAGGCGGTAAGATGCATACGCGTGCTGTGTGCATGTGCACATGCACACTGCACGCGTCCATGTGGACGCTGCCAGGCCCGTTCCAACTGTGTTGGTTGGAACAGGATCCGGAACCCACCACTGATCTGGCTTCCCCATTAAACTGCCTATCAGAATGTCGCAAAATGTGATCACATGACCTCAGGACACGGCATAAACCATCATAAATACATGCCAGTTGCCAAGTGTCTGGATTTTCATCATGTCACCATGGGGATGCTGTAACAGTTCTTAGCGTGAAAAATGGTTATTAGTCACTTTTGCAAGGGCCATTGTAACTTTGAATGGCCATTAAATGAATGGCTGTAAGTAGAGGACTGCCTGTACTGACAATTTTGCCATTGCAGCACATTGTCCAATATTTGGTCTCCCAGTCTGATATTGTTGGCAAAGTTTTGTTTTATCTTTCTCTCTCTCTCTCTTTCTGAACTTCAAAATGAATTCATTTCCCCTTTAAAACACCGAAGAATCGCTGGGGGCTATTTAATAGACATAGTGCTGAGTGCTTAATTGTGTCAACAGTTATTCACACATTAGCACTAGCTCTTCCTTCAGGTTTGCACAGCACTGATTTGTTAAAATAAGTTGATCATATTTCTCATAAATAAAATTAGCTTTTGGGCAAAGTAAGCACTTGATGGGTGGGGAGAAATTAAATGGTGGATAGTTACAGAGTGTGTTCACTTTCTAAATCTGTTAACTGAAAAATGTGCGAAAATGTTGGGATGAGAGCAAGCACTTGTGCCTGATTTAAGGACATAGTAGGACTCTATTTGCAAAATTGTAATAACAGCAGCAGTTAAATGGGGTAGAATAAATTCTATTATTTTTCATGTTGATTTTTGGGCGGAGGAAATACTTAGCTGCACTGTTAGAAATATTTTATGCCGCCGTGGTTCCCCCCCCCCCCCACTGAATGGAGAAAGGAATGCCAAATGAAATATGATAGACCTGTGGCCACTTTGTCAAGGGCAATCAATGATCTGGATTCATCTTAAATTGGTTGCCCTTTGTTTCCAATGCACCAGCCAAGACTCAAATCCCATCAATTGTATTGGGAGAGGCAGGCAACTAACGAAATCCCTTTCCAGCCCTCTATGGGTTTCCTGCAAAAGATTATATGAAATCTGGACAGGAATCCCAGAAAGTATAGGTCTGCTTGTTTTGAGGGCCCAACCTGCTATTTCAAAGAGATAATGAGGAGACCATTAGCAGGATGCAGTTGTTGTCTGCTAGCTCTCTGGGGGTTGCCGGTCCTGGAAAACAATATTTGAGATGAGCAAGTTGGAGACAGAAGAAGACAATGGTGAACAGACCTGCTGCTGCCAGCTAGAGTGGTTAGTATTCTGACTTTGAGGCAATTCCATAGAAGAAGCTTCATGGACAGAACAAGTAAGGCCATGCTGAGGGTCAAGATTAGAAGACTGACTTCTAAAGCAAGGCTGTTCAGGGATCCTTTGATAGTTCATTTGCAAGGAAGAATGTTTGGTTGTAGATGGAGCATCTAGGAAGAAGAATGGTCGGTTGTAGATGGAGCATCCAAGAGGAATGGTTGGTTGTAGCTGGAGCATCCAGAAAGAATGCTCGGTTGTAGATGGAACATCCAGGAAGAATGTTTGGTTGTAGATGGAGCATCCAAGAGGAATGGTTGGTTGTAGGTGGAGCATCCAGGAAGAATGTTTGGTTGTAGATGGAGCATCCAGGAAGAATGCTCGGTTGTAGATGGAGCATCCAAGAGGAATGGTTTGTTGTAGATGGAGCATCCAGGAAGACTGGTTGGTTGTAGATGGAGTGTCCACGAGGAATGGTTGGTTGTAGATGGAGCATCCAGGAAGACTGGTCGGTTGTAGATGGAGCATGGAGAACAGACCTGCTGCTACCATCTAGAGTGGTTAGTATTCTGACTTTGAGGCAATTCCATAGAAGAAGCTTCATGGACAGAACAAGTAAGGCCATGCTGAGGGTCAAGGTTAGAAGACTGACTTCTAAACCAAGACTGTTCAGGGATCCTTTGATAGTTCACTTGCAAGGAAGAATGGTCAGTTGTAGATG